>VZUA01027151.1:17945-28826 GCA_013401035.1 Horornis vulcanius | reverse complement strand
AGACAGTTTGAATAGCATTTGAACTTTCTTGAAAGCCTTCTTTTTTTCAATAGGAAAAGAAATTATGTCAATTCGTTTAAGTTGGCTAAAGGATAAACATATGCATTTTAAAACTTCCTAAATTTAGCCTATAATTCAATGATATATATATGTGTGTTTGCTTATGCATGCATAAAATGTATATGACCTTTTCTTTTTTAAATGCACAATTAGATTACAGTTGGATGCCAGTTTAAAAAAAAAAAATGTTTTCTGCATAAGTGTAAGTAGCAGTAAAAAACATCCATCATTTAAGAATGTGCTTAAAATAGACTACTTAGAGAGATGGGTAAAATTCTCTTTCCATATTCCACTGTCTGCTGGGTTGGATGGTCCCTTACCATAGAAGTGGTTGTATGCTAATGGTGTGTGCAGGTGTGTGCTGGTTCAGGGAGGAATGCGATCATCAGCTACCGGGATAAATGCAGAGATAACAGAACATTAAGTAATAATTACATAGAGGGTGGAGAGTAGAGGCTTGGTAACACACTTGGGAGGAGTCTGCCAACAGCAAAAAATACCATTAAATTAATGTAATGGTGCATAAAATTAAATTTGGACAAAAACTGACTCTCTGCAGCTGACGGAGGTAATCATTTTTCTATAGGCCCAGGAAGAATTTGGCAGGCTGACTGTTCTTAGCTGGGCCATGGTTAATTATGGGAAATACCAGGTGCTGCAAGAAGGAATTCTTACTGTGGCCTCCTGCTACAGCTCTGTATCACTTAATGAATCAATAGAAATGATCAGAGTAACCATATTATGGGTAAAAATCACTGCTGCAAAGGAATTTGATTTAGCAGTAGCTGACATAGAACAGACACCTTGAACAACAAAGCTAAAAAGAATTGATCCAAAATTACTGGAAACTGAAGTACTGGAGGTAATAATGAGCAAGGTGGGCAACCAGGGAATTGGTAATGACAAGGATAAAATGAAATCCCCAAGAGCATTGAATTAAAAATGGTAGTATTTCCTGGGTTTTACTATGTATATTTGCATTTTAATTCTGTTTTGATTTTGTTATGAAGGCATATATGGTTTTTATAGCTTATGTGACAAGATTCCAAATTTTTCCTGATGAAAAGTCAGTAGATACCCACAAAACTGATCTGTGAGAGAAATCAGGAGAAGCACCAAAATCTGTCATGATAGGCTTGTTAACATGATACAAATAATGTCCAATTACCTTACAAATAGATAATTTTACTTTTTCCTCTCCACTGACCTGAAACCTCCTTTATATTTTCCCTGTCATATTCATGTAAAGGGGGGTGGCTAGAGGTAACTGGGCTAATTATATAGTGCAACAAAAACAAAGTCAAAATTCAACCAATACATTTTATTCAGCTTACTATAGGAGTAATATTTCTATTCAATATTAAAAGCATAATATTTGTATTTCTGATCTTAAAGCTTTCTAAATATTGAAACGACTTAATGAGTAGGTTTTAGCTGGGTAAACTTAATTTTCTTCACAGTGGCTGGTACAGGGCTATGTTTTGGATATATGTTGCTGGCTGTTGTTAAACCACAACACTTGGTTTGTTGGTGTTTCATAGTGTAAGGGCCAACAAAAGAAATATTTTATCAAGTGTGTAAAAATATGCAGAAAACCTATGACTCAGAAAGTGTGAAAGCAATTCTCTCTTTAGATCCCTGATCTAAAAGATAGCATGTCTGGACCTGAGAATGCCTTAAATTGTGTTGTCTTATGTTTGAATATCTTGATACAGTTTAATATTATATGCAGTGCATAATTTCAGAAAGTGTAAAGATATATGTAATACTCTTTTGGATAAATGCTGTATTTTGATACGATCTCACTCAGATTTCATCTGAATAAGATGAAAGATGAGTTTATTCACACAGTAACGACTGACTTGTGCTTTGGATTACTGGCCATTTTATCAGGTATTATACTTTACTATGCTTATTGATACAGTGTGACACCTAAAGCTAACAGAAAGTTTTAAAATCAGCCTATATTTAAGCAAACATTCTTACAGATTCTGATCCTAGTGCCTCTTTTTATAATGTCTTTTAAAGTTAGGGGAAAAGAAAAAAAACTTTAAAAAATTACAAAACTGTAAGTGCCACTAATAGAATCAGAGAAGGGCTTGGATTGAACAGCACCATAAAGATAACCTAGTTCCAACTACCAAGTCATGGACAGGGATATCTTTCACTAGACCAGGTTCTCAGAGCTCCATCCAATCTGGCCTTAGACTTTCAGGGTTGCTTTTGTAATGCTAAGCTATGATATGCAGCAGCCAGTAACTGTCCTAATATCTGAAGTTTCCAGTAAAATGTTCCAAGATGGATGTATGAATCTGTATGAAAGAGTATATATATAAGAAGATATAAGTATATATCCTATAGAATATAAAAAGATCTGTTATGTATCTTACGTCAGATATTACACTTCAGAGCTGAACACACTAACTTCTAGAAATTAATTCATTTTCTCATTGTTAAAGTGGAGGCTGTCATGCAGAAATAGACAACATGAACAGACAATAAACCAGCAATGCTGTGAACAGGAGGGAGAATGCTGAGTGGTTGCAATACATGACATACAGAAGTACACCCATAGCTGACAGGTTTTGTTCTTACCTCTCCTGTTAAATCCATGGCTGTTTGTACCTAAACCATTCCAAAACCAGGCTGATCCTATGTTTTAAGGTTACTGGAGAAGGCTAAAATCTTAAGTATCATTTCTGATTGAAAGACTGCTTTTTATGCAATTGGTGTAAGGGACTAAGGTGGATTGGTATAGTCCCCACTAAGGCTGTGTTTAGCCAATGTCAAAAAGTTCATCAAATCAGTATATGGAGCTTTCTTAGTGTAGTTTTACACTTCACACCCATGTCTGAAGTATGTGTGTGTAACAAGCTCATTTAGGATGACCAGTAAAAGTGCCTTGGCAGAGGTGAAAACTCAAGCATCTTACACAGAGTCTGTGTCTGTTTATGGGAGAAAGACAAGCAGCCCATTTACTTTATGCTAGATCTGACCCACAAAATTTAAAGACAAAAAGGTTTTTTCTGAGTCAAAACAAAGTTGGTACCCCCTTTATACCACTTATACAATTTTGTTATACTTTAAAGATATAGGAGAACTGAAAGAGCACATGTTGGCAGTGCGTACCAGAGTTTCAAAAAGATACATAACTTTCTGTATGCAGGGATTATGTGCAGATGCATAGAATTTAATTTCATTTCATTCCATTTGGGCCTCCCAGCAGAGTCTGCTTTAAAGGATGACTTCACTGAACGGCTGACTAGTTTGGATGTGGCAAACAGAGATGAAGATACATGGGTTCTGGATTGCAGACTGGGACACTCAAACTCATTTCCTCATTCAAGTGAGAAAGAGAAGATCAACAGAAGTGTGTTGCATCTGAGCCTAGAACTGAATGTGAGTAGGACTGTATTCATGCTATATTGGATTTCAACAAGCATTTATTATATACAATTACCTTTTTGGTATGCATTTATTTCAGGTCAGTCTAAAAGCATGTTCCAAAATATCTGACAAACTGCAAAGTTTTGGATGGGATACAGTTTTCCAGATGGTCTGTGAGCCCATATGTCTTTGTGCAGCTGAGAGCAATACATACGGAAAATTTTTGAAATTATATAAATAGATTTAGACACATGATGTGCCATTTCTCAAATCTTGATGGGTGTTTAGTTTAAATTAGTTGCTTTCTGGAAATGCATTGCAGGAGAAGCTGTGGGTGTGCACCTGTGCACATTGCATGTGTGTGTGCTCACGTGCATGTGTGCAGCCCAAGCACTGGGAGCCATGCTGCTGCTTCTCAGAGTTTTGGAGAAACTGAACTGGCACTGGAGTCAGACTGGCCACAATTTTGACAGGAAAAGTTTCTAAACTTCCTGGGGTATGAAACAAGCTTCAGAGGGCAACCTGAGTTCATCATAATGTCAGGCCAGCTTAATGTAGCTGGAAATACTCCCAGGGTGAGCAGTAAGCAGCCTACAGGGACATGTTTTGGCAGTAGTTTTCAAATTGGAAGGAAAGGAAAAAGGATGTAGAAGAAGAGGAAAGAAACATGGGAAGGATTGAATGGTTGAAAGAAATTGCTTTAAAGACTAGATTGAATAATACAGTTTGTGCTAAGATACACTAAGACAAATTTGTGTAAGGGTGACATCTATTGGTGGAAATACAAGATTTGACTTAGAAGTACATTTTAAATGCTTTTTAATGCTTACAATCACCGTTAGTATTCTCTTGATCTTCTCATAAAATTGATTTCTTGTCCTAACTTTCTTTTCTTAAAATAATCATTTAGAATAGTCTTGTACCAGTATGAAGGCACAGGTTTATCCTTGTAATAAATTTAGAAGAAAACAAATAACTGAACTGAGAGGAACCATGACATAGCTGTTATCACTGCTGGAAATATATGCTACAACAGGAAGTATATAGTCCATAAGGATTCTTTGTCTGCATTTAAAAGCCCTTGTATAGGGCAGGAGGAGTCACAAATGAAGGCCATTTAAGAACAACATTTTGAGTAAAATAAGAGATATCTGAGATTAGTAAACAGTTTGTTTCTATCTTTCTTAATATCTTTTAAAAGAAATATTTATTGTCTAAAAATCTAATAATTTGAATTATTAAAAAAATGAATCATTTCAGTTTCTTGTAATTAAAAATGAAGAATATTTATTCCATTATTTTTAAAATACTCAGAACAAAAGTCTTAATTTCTATTAAAAAAAGGCTGTTCAACATGGGCTGATGGACTGCTAGGGACCCCACAAGACACTTTATCCTGCAGCTCACTCCCTGTGACCCTCTTTCAGGACAACATTCTGGGTTGAATTACAGAGCCCTTGTATCTCCAAAACTTACTTTTCTTCTTCAAGATGAGTCCATGGGATTGAAGGAGGAGTTGCCAAAAGAACAATAGCGAGAACGCTGCTGCAGCAGCTGCTGCCATCAAAATCTGTTTGGACTGCAGCCCTGCTAGAAGTAGCCTGTAAGAAAGATAGTGGCCAAAACCAGGCTGTGTGAGTTGCTCTGGTGGCAACAACCCTTGGGTGTTCCCTTCCTCTTCAGTGTGGGACGTCGCACCCAGATATTGTCTTCTCTGTGCAGTCATCAGACTGGACAGCAAGACAATTGTGGTAGAAAAGGAGCCAGTGTCTGGAGAACAATTCTGAAGCTAAGATCATGTTCCCAGGAAACAGCATCTAAAATGGACCAATTTATTTATTCACAGTTGCGCTACACCCGGTCATGTTATCTATGGCCCTTTTCTGCTTTTAGAAGAAAACCTTTAGCCTGACTGGTCAAAAGTTTGGCACTATTGTTTTAAAATGCACTTATATTAATAATAATAATAAAATGAAAAAACTATTTATCAAAAAGCTCTGCTTGCTCTGGATTAGCAGCACCCTAACATTAATGTATAATATTGTGTATGTGCATATATAGATACACTAGTGTTTGCTTATGAAATTATAGAATCATAGAATGGTTTGGGTTGGAAAGGACATTATAAATCATCTAATTACAACTCCCCTGCCATGGGCAAGGACACCTGTCACAAGAACAGATTACACAGGGCCCCATCCATCTTGACCTTGAACGCTTCCAGGGATGGGGTATCCAGACCTCCTCGGAGCAGCCTGTTCCAGAGCCTCACTACCATCAAAAGCAAAGAATTTCTTTCTAATATCTAATCTAAACCTNCAGGTGGGGTCTCAGCAGAACAGAGCAGAGAGGCAGAATCCCCTCCCTGGCCCTGCTGCCCACGCTGCTTTGGATGCAGCCCAGGACACGTTTGGCTCTCTGGACTGGGAGTGCCCATGGCTGGGTCATGTCCAGCCTCTCACCCAGCAGCACCCACAAGTCCCTCTGGGTAGGGCTGCTCTCACTGCATTCATCCCCCAGCCTGTGTTGATACTGGGGGTTGCCCTAAACCAGTTAAAGGACCTTGCACTTGGTCATGTTTAACCTCGCAGTATTGGCCCACTGGTCCACTTCTCCAGCTTGTCCATTATGTTATTGAAAAGATGTTTCTATTAGTTGCAAGACTGTAGATATTGTTGATGAGAGTGAATGAATTCTACTCTGACAGGACTTTTAAATGTACAATATACACCAGAAGCATGAAAAAAGATTCCGCTTAGATTTTAAACCTTAGGCAGGGGGAAGATACAGAGATACGGAAGGAAACGAAACAAAATAGAAATGAAACTCCACCATACTTTTTATACAGCATTTCATCTCAGATAAAAAAAACCACATAAGTGAGATGTGAAAATACAGCTAAAATTGCAATTAATAGTGATAAATTACTTAACAAATTATGGTAACTGAATGTAACTGTGGATTTTATTTTATAAATCTTTTTTGCTTAAACTACTATATCATATTCTAGTTGGGAAGCAAAATGCCTGTTGAAATGAAGATGAAAAGAGAGTAACCTAGAAGGAAAAGGATTAAAAATTCATCTCTGTTCTTTGTAACACTAAGTGCCAGCCTTCGTGCCTTAATGTACAAAGATCCTACTTAGCTTACTTACACAGTTTATAGTGATCTTCTGTTCCCTGTCTTTGTTACTTGTATACTGCTCATATTAACCAGATCAGTCAATATATCTTTCTAGAATTTCTGTTTCACATCTACTATTGTTTTTTCATATGATAGGTTTTACAGGTCAATATTCCATACAATTATTGATACAGTATACAGTATGTACTCCTGCAAAATAGTAAAATTAGTTTCTTAATGTGCTTCCTGATTTTATAACTGTATAGCTATTACAGCGCTTTCTCAAATGAGTAGTCCATATCTCAGTGTCAATCAGAATTTAGATGAAAATGTTAAAAAACACTTTGCTTTTATACATAAGGATTTATACAGACCCCCTACACCAAACGTGTCTGGTGTCCACACATTCTGTTACCATCATGTATTGCTAAATTCTGATAAGATTTATCATATCTATGTTTTGTTGCTACATCTAAATTTAATTACTTATATTAAAAGCAGTTATGTTGGTGGTACCCAATTCCCCCAAAACTCAGGAAAGCTGCTCACATAATAGTCTAAGTGAGGTAACAAGGCTGATAACGATGATGAAAATCAAGGCCTTATAGGTTTTCTTCTATCTTCCCTGCCTCTCCTATTTTAGAGCATTTAGTGGGTTAAAATACGAAGTTTAAAATGAGGTAATCAGCAGGAGAGACAAACAGGAGAGCAGGGGAATGTGTTAAGACCATTATCAATCCCACAGTAAAGGTTAGGCTGAGGATAGGGCAGAGGGCAGACTGTGTCAGCTGAACTTCAGATCAGTTCACGCCACCTGAGCTACAAACAGAGCCTGCTGCTTCTCGTGGCTCTTCTGAAGCCTGACACAATTGGTGCATATTTGATTCCATTATTGTTTTCAAGAAGTTATGCAAACCTTTCTAGATTTGGGGTTATTTTGAAAAAACAGTAGAATGTTTGTTTTAGCAACCTTGCTGTTTTGTAGAATGTCTTTCTGTCCTGTTCCTGTTTATCTAGTTTGTTATTAGAGTGATCTGAAAAGGCAATCTGAATAGATATGGGGTCAGGAAGTATTGAACCCTGCCATATGATAGGGGTAGAAATTAGATGACCTTATTCTGGCTTAATGTGTATTTTCTTCAAAGCCAGCTTTAAAACCTACTTCAGGTGAGCTTTTAGACATCTCAAGAACAGAACTAGAGTGAGTTGTGGGTGTGATTTCTGTCTGCGATGAAATGTAGGTCAAAAAGGGTGTGGATTGTTAAATGTGCTTTAAACTGTAAGGAATGGTTATCCTTTTGTATAATTAGTGCATTGACTGCCTTGAAAGTTGCTATGACAGGTTTTAAGGGCTTTTCTGAGGCACCAGGGAGTTGTCTGTTTATTAAGTAAAGAGGCTTGTAACATAATCATAACTGATTTTTTCTAAAGATTTTGAAGTTGTTCCTTTAGATGCAGTGTTACAGCCTGTTCAGAGAGACTTTCCTTATGAGATAGATCCACCCAGCATTAAAACACTTCTGCCAACAAACTGGCTCCATCTTGTCTTACATCACAATGACAACCTCTTTTTTATATCAAAATATTAAGGGCACATACTGATGTATGCATTTTACCCACAAAACACTCTATTGAGTAAGTAACCAATATGTATTTCATTATCAGCTATTCAGTCCCTCGAACTCTCCATTGGGCTGATCATCAGAATGCGAAAAGCAGGTCTCTACAAAAGCCATATTTTAGGCTGGGAGTTTATGGACTATGTGGTGAATTTCAGAGACTGGCAGACTCATTCATGACATAGACTCTCAGTTTTGATCATTTCTGCAGGCATATATGTAGAGATGAATTTCCTTGTTAATCCTAGAACTCAAAAATGTTGGAAGTTTCTCCACACTTCCTAGAGTTTACTACAAAAAAGGTACACGTAAAGCAGTATTTTCTGCAGGCTTTCTGCAGGTGAGATTACCTCTAGTTTTATAGTGTATATTTCTCGTCCTGCAGTTTTAATTATTCACTGTTCAACTGTTGGATTTTCTAGCACCTCAATATATTGTATAACTTAAGCTTTACACTAAAGCACCATCCTTTTCACTTCTAATTTGATCCTGGTCTCCTGTATTTTTTGAGGACGTTGTTTAGACATAAAGTATGAGATTCCTGTTCTAAATCCACTTTTAAACTAAACTTTTCATAAGTCAAATAAAATATTAAATGTTAAATAGTGGCTGTAATCACTAACCCTCTATTCATAGGATTGTTACAGCTTGGTGACCCTTTTTTATTACAGGGAAGTTTTATTCTAAGTGTGGGTTATTGTTAATGTAAACAGATTAATTAATATTTTGGCATAATCTGAATCAGTATATTTAGTTTAAAAGGTATCATGAAGTTGTTCATAGAGCTATATTTTTGTTAGTGACTAACAAAACTATTCTTGAAAATATGATTAATGTTTATCCTTCATAAGTTAATCTAACCCCAAATAAATAGGCACATAAATAAATAAGCAAGACATAACCATACAATTTATCAGAACAATGAACAATTAATCATGTAATTGAACATAAAAACAGATGTGCATTTAAATGTAGAAAGCTTTGGTTCAGTATTGTCACTTTGCCCCATTTATTTTGCCATAAAATGGAATTTAGAATTGCTTTAGATTTGCCTTCAAGAAATTTTGTCTTGGGGGAAGCACCAGTGCTGTGGTAGCTTCCTTTCACCTGTTTTATAAATCCTGGTATTTTAAGAATAGGTTGGCATAAGGAGTGATAAGGACTCTGTGTCCCTTTCTTTATGTAGAGCTTCTTTTTGTGATATTAATCTATATTAAGCCTAGAAACTAGGGGAGCCATGACCTGTCAGTTGCTTCTGACCTTGGCACCTGGTGATTAAGCATAGCGGAGAAGCAAATCCAGAGCTTGCTAAGGAAGTGCCAGGCAGCAGGGCAGAAGACATTACTCCATGTTAAATCACAGATAAAGATGGGAATGATTCCAATGCCCTTTGTCTGTAGCTATGCACGTAACCCTGTAATTGAAAAGGTGTCTGTAAGCTTCATCTAAGACCTTAGAATTACAATCTGATTTTCAGGAAACTTTGTTCCTGCAGGAGATACGAATGGCTTTTGCTGTTGCTGTTGACAAACAAATGGTTTTTGTACAGTCTACGTTTTTAAACATTAAACCAAAAGCTAAATGTGTTGGGATACTTAGTTGCTGCTTGTTGGCTGTAATACTCAGCTAGTAAATGTTTATTTAGTAAATGTTTTTTGGTAATCACAGCAGTGTGATCTGCAGCTGATTTCCTTGTGAAGGGCAGCTTTCCACATATTGGTTGCCTAAGATTACTCATCACAGCTAAATGGCTGACTGTAGAATGACCCTTTAACTTGGGTAAAATAAAAAAAAATAAAAAAAAAAGTAGCAAAAGGGGAGACTTGTGATGGAAACCTGCCCCAAATGTTACTTACTTTCTGAATATCAATAGTGCTTAAGAATAGTTGATACTTTCTCCATCTGTATTGATAAATATATATATAGTATCTCTGAGTTTTGTACATTTCCAGTGTTCTTGTTAGTTTCAACGAAACAAATCTCACACAGAGAGATACGGTCTGTGAAAATCATCACAGAATATGTCAGCAGAGATTGTTTTGGTTCAGAACCATGCAAGGCTGGTTGGACAAGGCCGATGGACAAGGCTGTCCGATTTCTAAGCAGTTAATTTGTCCCTCCTGGGCGCTCTCTCGCCGCCCAGCGCTCCCGGTCCCTGGGCGCGGCCGCAGTCTCTGATAAGTACCTGTGTGCACCTCTCAGCAGGAGCTGTGCAGGGCAAGGACAGTGGTAATATGAAACCAGTCTCGTTGGTTTTTGTTCATGGCCCTGGAGGCTGAAATCTGCATTCCAGATGAAACCTCCAGCAAATCGGAAGAGAGTCTCTTTTTTTCCTACTTTCCTCTGCTTCAAGGGCGCTCACCAGAGTTGGCTCTGCCCGGCCGGTCACTGGGGGCTCTGCAAGGGCTTCAGGAGTGGGCATAGGAAGCTTCGGAGTCGTTAGCTCGGGTTTCCATTTGACTTTTTTTGGTGATTATGGATTTACAAAAGAAGTTCTTTATCCCAGTGGAAAGACTATGCAAAGGAATCCGTCAGGAATTCGTTGCTGAAAACCACCCAGCGCTGGCGCACCGGGACAAGGAAGTAGGGAGCAGCCGCGGCGCGCTCGGCCCGGCGGGGCGGCTGCTGCTGTAGCTGCCGGGCGCTGCGGGCTCGGCGCGCCGGGAGCCGGGGGCGCGCAGCCCGTCGGGGT
>VZUA01027147.1:8256-23622 GCA_013401035.1 Horornis vulcanius | reverse complement strand
ACAAAGACACTCACCACCTGCTGTTATGACCACAGGTCAGGCTATGTTTGCTGTGCTGAATGCTTTTTTTCTTTAAAAAGTGAAGTGTAGGTATATATTTGGCAGGGTTTGTGACTCTTTCATGCCAGAATTTCAAATTTTAAATGTTAAAAAAGAAAACCAGATATTGTCCATATAGTTACAGGTAGACATAGGATGTATTTGTCACTGACGCAAGGTAGAGCTCATAAGAAATTTCTGGAATATGCACAAGTGTAGATAATAAAAATAATATCACAAATAATTTGATTTAAAATTAAGACATTAGATTTNTATCGAATTTGTCCTATGAGAGAAATAGAAAATAAAGGACCTATAATATTAAAAATGTTCAGTGTAAACTGTTTCACATTTCCAGAATTTAATTCATGGTAATCCAGGATTCCCAAGATTGTTAAACTTAGTCCTGAAATAAATAACCAAATTTGAAATGTAAACATCACAAGGAATCTGTATTTGAAATCATAGTTCTGCTGAGTCAGAAAGCTGCTGAAGCTGTGAGTGTGCAGGTGCTGGTCTGTGTGCAGGCACTGGGAGTCTGCTGCCACTTGCTACGAGCCAATAATCCCCCAGGAGNTGTGACCTCAAGAACGCCTATTTTAAGAAATCAATTTCTTCTTGTATTGAGAGAATAGCAAACTTTTGAAGGATATATTGTGATAAAAATTGAATTAAATCAGTGCTTGAAGCAACAAATTTAAACATCTTTGCATGCTTGATCCAAGTAGGAACACAGCTGCAAATAATTTGAAAACTAAACTGTATTTTTACATCAGCATGGTTAGACTAAACTGCCTTATTAAGTAATTGCTATTGTGACATAAGCTTTATGCAGTAGCTGAATTACTTGGCAGACCTAAAACGTCAAGCTACCTTGGGAATCTACCACATTCTTTAATTTTCTGATTGATTAAATGGATTATTTGACATTTTGTCAGAGCTTTGAAATCACGGCAAAACAAAGACTCCTTTCATTGCTTATTATTTGCTCTCTTCAGGCTCAGAACAGATTCTTCGAAATGAAAGGTTTAAGGTGCTTCTTCCCTGGGTAATTTTTGTTCCAGTTCACATTTTTGCTAGGAGTGTTGCATTTCCAACTTAAATTCCCTACTGTGTAAATGCAGTTCCTAATAATGACAGTATAACCTATGGAGATATGTATTATTGAAAAAGACTTTTATATACCTCACAACAATGGTACTGAAAAATTCAACATGACCAGTCTGTTATCAGAGAGGCTCTTAGCCCTTCCAGCACCAGCATATTCTGGAGTGCAGGAAGCTGGGCAAAGTGGTGGGTTGTTTTGTTCAGGTTGTGACAATGTTCAGCTTTCTGCTGTCCTAGGGGCAAGATGACAACATCATGCAGCAATTTTGGGGTACAGTTTAGAGACAACCAGGTAGGTTGGAGTCCCATTGCCGTTGTCACCTTGATACCAAAATGCAAATGCACTGCCTAATTGCACTTCATGTCATTAATGAGCAACAGTCAGACAAAAACAAAATCTTAGTTTCAACAAAACTGCACAGTTCTCTCTACTGAAAAGCATCTCATGCGGGTACCTACAGGCTTATAGGATTATAGTCTGTTCTGCACCACGCTTCTCAATCTCAAGTTTGGTGGAGCTGGATAGCAAGCACATAGGTGAAGTGAGGCCTTCAGTGTCTTGTATTCATGCCTTTTAATGGCAGAAATCCTTGGCATGCTGAGTGATGGACTCGTGTCTTTTCTAATACTGTGAGTACTGTTGAGTCAAATTGCTTTGATAGTTGCCCTCAGAGGGGTCTGTGTGTACTCCCTCACAGCTGGGGACAGCAGTCTAGGGCTACACAATCCTGAGGACATAGCTATGTAAGAATTCCACTGCCCTGGTAAAATTTCTGTCCCAAAAAATTCCTTCCATGGACCTGCATCAGTAGTGGAGTTTCTAACATACTGTAAAATATTTACATGGTCTTCTGTGACGTCCAGACTTTTTGAGCTGTGATGGGTTCATGAGCAGTTAGAATTGTACACAGTGCTTGTTATTCACATAACTTTTTGCTAAGCATGACTTTCTATAATCCATCTCCATCTTTTGTGCTTTTCGAGACAGAGAAATACCTTTGAATATGGAAAACTGGGGTTATAAACTCACAAAAGTTAAGGTGTGATTCTTTCCTTTTCCCATACCGTGGGAAGAAGAAATGCTAGTCTCCTGTTCAGTCACCAAGCACTTACAGATGTGTCAGCAAGATATGAAGTTCTACTTGTGTGTCTTAAACTCCACATTTGTTTCCAGTCATTACAACTGGTTCAGAGGGTGTGCTCATACCTGCCATGCTTCCCTTCCCAAGAGTGGGAGCAGGATCCCAGTAATTAGCAATCTTTTTCTGATGAACTGGAATTTGTATGGTAGCCAAGTCTGTCCTGACTTTGACAATTTTTCTAGCTGAGGGAAAACTAGTGTTTCTGATATTTCTCTACTACAAGACAGTTTCAAATCCAAGGTTGGAAGACACTGCGTAAGTCTATATATAACTTTATAACTTTATAACTTTATTCACCTGAAGTAGTGATTCTTTTAGTCAAAGTTGCATAGTGCTTTGTTCTTAAATGTTGCTTTCAATGGTCTATACCTTGATCAGGCTGAAATTTTCTATGCCTTTTGTTTTCTTCAGCAGATTACCAAAAATATTCAACCCAAAACCCTGGAATCACAAGCTACTTAGGGAAACAAGTATCAACATTGCTGTAATAGTTTGAGGTCAGGGTCTATCCCCTGAATACAGCCTTTCCAACACTATTAATGAACTATGTTACTGCCTTAGTTCCTCAATACTATCTATGTTCGTATGATAGCATTATGAAATCACATAAAGACTTATGAAACAACATACACAAAATCAAAGAACAAAAAGATGCCCAGTTCTCTATTTAGAAGTGTATGCACATACAAATCTCAAAATAAGGGAGAAGCAATGTTTTACGTGCATTTTGACAAAGTCTTCAGTTACATATTAATAGTAGGTCCCACACTGCATAGCAAACCCTGCGTAGCCAAGGGCACTCGGGACCTAACCTTCTTCATGGCTACAAAGGTGGGTAGGGTTTCAACTGAAGTGGAACAACTTTAGTTGGAAAGGGTGAGGAACTTCCATTCCAGATATCCCAACTCAGATATCCAATACGAGTTCAAGAGCTTTCAGGTAAAGCCTTAAACATCCCAATAACTCATCAGCTGGTTAAGTATGAATGCCACCAGTATTACATCTGGAATGGGGTGTTTTTAGAAGTTAAAGGGTTTAGAGTACAGCTCTAGAGTACATTTACATGTTGTGCAGCTGAGGTTGGGATGTATCAGAAGGAAACAGTTAATATGTGAAGTTTAGGAATTGGTAGGTTCCCAGAGCCAGAAAACAAATGTAGTTCTGTGCCTAATTCCTGGAAAACCATGTGATCAAAAGTGAGATATGTGGGAGGAAAAATGTGATTGTGCAACTTATAAATGACAAGGGAGTCTGTGTATAAAAAATTGTCTCCACGTACCATAATGGTTAAGGTTTTAGACCTGCTTGAATTATGACTGAGGTAGCTGCAGAATGGGTGTTTATAGCATTATAGCTGTCCATGTACTTGCTTCTAGTTCTGCTGCAAATTAAAGGAAATACGACTTTGTACCTCAGTCATTTCAATTTGCATTTGCTGAGGGCTGGTAGCAGTTACTGGAGTTCAGCTGGTGTGTAGCAGCTGGATTATGGGGCTGAACCTGGGGCCACAGCAGGATATCAAGTGCACGCATAAATCCTGCCTGTGCAGCAGGTTATAACAGTGACAAAGTCATTACTGACTTGATTTAAAATGAAAGAAAGCAAAATTCCCAAAGGTTTTACATCTTACCGGTAATGAGATCATACAGCAGTTTTATTTAGTGTAATTGTTTAAGCCATGGCTCTGGAGATAAAGTCATCCCCTTTGGGTCACATATCTGCATCTGGTGTGCCCCAGTTCTAGGAAGAGCAAGACATTCAGGTTTCATTGCCCATAGAGCAGTGGCATGTGTGTGATCAGCCATGCTACTTGGGAAGGCCTTGCTTAAGCACTGGTCGTAGTCTTTGCAGTAATGCCACCTTGTTGTCAATTTTAGTTCTCACTTTGTTATCTTACCCCTGTATTAGACTCAAGCTGTCTACCACCATGCAAATAGCTTAGATAAACTCTAAATTTGCTGAAGGAAGGTTCTGCCTTTAAATATAGGCAAGCTGGTGCATGAATTTTTGCTTGAATATGTCACAGGTCAATTTTCCTTAATTTCAACCCTGTATCTTAAGCCTAAGATTCACCTTGCCTGGTTATGCTTTGGTAAATATTCAGTTCCTTTTTTATGCTTTATGTTGCAGTATCTGCCTCTAATCAACTCAGTCGAGGAAAGCACCCTATGTAACAAAAATACGATCTCAAAATGAGCTCAGCTCAGCATATAATTAAGTTCTGGGTTTTTTTAAAACGTCTATAACATTTATGTTGTATTTTGCACTGTTCATGTATTTGAGAGTAAAAGCTCGACGGGTTAGTTCTATCCAGAGTAAATGGTAGTTAATGAAATCTTTTATTAATAAATTTTAGATAATTATCTGGGTAATTATCTGGGTAAGACAAATAATTCAGTAATTTGAAATGATTTATTCTGTGTATAATGATACTTTATTTCCTTTAAGTGCAGTTTAACATGTTAATTACAGAGACTCAAAGGACTTTTGAAGAGTTATTCTAGTGATCATATGCTATTAATTCTCCAGGGACACTGCTTTTTTAGCACCTACAGAACGATTCAAACCTCAAGCTAATATGCAACATTGGCATTTAAAGATTAAAAAACCCCAACAAAATAAAAAACACTCTCCATTGTGAAGTGAGTTTGGGGTTTTTTTTGGTTGGTTGATTTTGAATTTAAAATTGATTTTGGTATGGAAATACACCACATCATTTCAACCTGTCTTTCCATGTGACAATTCCTGTAAATTGCTAATCTTTAGGTTCTTGTGGTTGTAGACACCAGGGAGATATATCTGGTATTAAAGAAAACAGATCGCTCAGTATTGTTAGTCAATAATGCTAATATGTACCTCTGCTTTAGTCTGTGATAGCATCTTTTCCACTGATACCTCAATGATATCTTTTGCAAATGTTGAACACAAAAGTCTTGCAAGCACTTTTTCTCTGTGAATAATATCATGCATCTTACCCTCAGATGTGGAAACATCAACCACTGTGTCATCGGATCTATTGCTGTCTGACAAAAACCTCCATTTTTGTAAATGAAGAGGCTTGGTGTTTTTTTACTTTTTGGGTTTTTTGAGGTTTTGTTTTGGTGGTTTGTTTTTCATCGTTTCTTTGTGTTCTTGGGTTTGTTTTAGTTTGAAAAATCTCTGATTACTGCAAGGCAGAACTTCGTGAAAACCTGACTTGTTCCTAATGGTTGGTAAGAGGTGGTGAAGTTAGAAGATTCGTCATCTCCAGACAGTTTGGATGTGCTGGAGCTGTTATGGTCCTTTTTTTGATGTGGTGGTTTGAGTACCAGATTCATGCCTGGCAGCTGGGAGCCCCTTGTCACCCCAGAATATCAGAACTCCCAGATCTTTTCTGTGCAGCTCAGAGGGGTGATGCCCAGGCTTGGCTGTCACAGATGTGACAGAGGCATCACTGGGGGCTTCCTGGTGAATTGTTACTGAGCAGGGATAAGTCTTGAGGCATGTGTGAATTTAGGTTCTCAGTTGTGATTCCACTCCATGTAAACAGGAAACTGAATAACACCAAACCACTGACAGTTGCTATGGTTCATCTGTGCAACCTGTCCTTCAGACAATTCTCCTGGGGAGTCATCTGTCAACAGTAGTATGTTCTGCCATGTCATAGTCCACACATGTTAACTGTGTAAATTTGAATGGAGGCAAAGGGAGGGAAAATTGAATGATTTATTAGTAATAGATATTGAAACTGCTGTCATGCACACCAGAAATCCTGCTGGTGCATTTGCCACCTCAGTCCTGTCATATCTGCATTGATCTCTTTTTAGTTATAGGTAAAAATTTGTTTTTTAAATGGTTTAGATTACTTTGAAATCTCACCTGACCTTAAAATTGATAGGATAATAGGTGCATTTGAGGAGACATCTACTTTCCATTACACAGAAATTTTTCTTTGCATTCACTGTGTTTAGACCTATCATCCAATTGTCATCAATGCCCAGAGGCTCCAACCCACTTGAGAGAACATGCTTTTTCCTTGGTCAGAATATGGGATTGACTGGTCCCAGGTTTCACTTTAGTGGAAATACTAGATCTTCTGGATAAAAAAAAAAAAAAATGCAGTTCTTAAAAGTAATGTATATTGTATAATTTCTAAAATGTCTAATTGTGAATTTTTGTACAATTATAACCAATATTTAGCATACTGTAGCAAAGATGAGGAGATTCCAGATATAGCAGAGGAGATAGTGGCATTAGAAGATATTTTGAAAAGTGCAGCAAGAAAAATGAAGTCTAACGAAGTAGCAGCATGAGGAGTATAGAGTACATAATTTATTTAGTAAATATATAGATCACCATTCATTGGTATTCAGATGTGCTAAACTGAGAATGTACTGATGTTATTAAAAATCATTAGTAAGTTTTTATGTGATGGCTCATTAATGATTAAATCAGTCATAGGGTTTATCCATATATATAAATATCCATATAAATTGTGGATATTTATCATGCTGTTATAGTATCTAATACACTAAAGAGATGTATATCTGCTTAAGCTGGGAAAAACTCTGATAGCTGATACTTTAGGGCAATATATAAAGGGAGCCTCTCTAGCCATGCATAAATGTTCAGACATTATTAGATCAGAATAATATTGATCTCTCAAAATGATGACAGGTGTGAACAGCAATGAAAAATCAGGAAACACCTAAAGGGATGGAAGTTGTGACAGGTATCCAGATCTTGCTGCAGAGATTTCCCAAGTCCATTGGTTTGAGCTGCTAAAAAAAGGGCAGAAATGTATTGGTATTAGATCACAGAGTTCAAATTCCTGAGCCAAACCCATCAACTTTCAATTGTTTTGAGAAAGGCTATTCCTAAAACTAAGTGAAGAAGTAAAATAGAATTTTTAATATGTTTCAGTACAAGGTCTTGTTTGTGGGAACATGCTGGGAGCTGCCTACATGGGAGCAAGAAACAGAGGTTGTCCAGAGGATGACCTGCTCCTAGATTATGTTTCCCTGTGGTTCACTAGTCATTTTTCCCCTGCTGCTGTTGAGAATTCATGAAGGTGCCCTCAACAGGGGCAAATGGATATAAAGCATTGAAATGAGGAATAAATAAGGATTGCCATGAATTTATGTAAAAGCAGATAATGACATGAAAGATGAAACTTATTGGAGAGCTGATGTATAGGAGTACAGAGAAAAACAAAATCTTAAAAGTAACTTGGATTGCATAATAACAAACCTTGTTGGAGGATATCCATACGTGCAGCAAAGTTGGATTGTGTGTTTGGGCACCTAACATTATAATGTATTGCACTACTGAACTATGCTATTTTCTCACAAAGTTCTTAGACAATAAAAATGCAGTTGGATTGGAAAAGAAAAATAAAATAAAAGCTTTTTGCAGCTATTTTTCATCTCAAGGCCTTACTTTGTCTCTCCTCTTCCCCTGCATTTGCTTTCAATCAGGGAGAACTTGAAGGAGATTGCTGAAAGAAGTAAAAGTACACAGCCAAATGAAAACGCTAAAGTGAGTTATGAATATGTTATTCTCATTGAAAGGCTGTCAGGAAGCAAAATCAGATTTCTTTAAAAAACATTTTTGAACAAAACAAAAATCCCCTTTTTCTTCTGTGTTTGGCAAATTACCTTCAGGCAGTCTGATAAACAGAAGAGGAATTCTTTTACTGGAAACTCAGGAGAGGATTTGTTTGTTGGCCAATTTACCCACTAAGCTATTAAATCTTCTGACCTTGGAGAAGAGAACTGGAAATACATGTATGACATCTAAGCATCATTCCAGCTTAGAAAGCTGAAAGGCAACTTAATTTTATTTGTACTGAGAAAATTTACATCCAATCACAACTTTTAGTCAAGTGTCTTGCTGAGCCTGACATGTGCATTAAAATATTTTGGAAAAGGATCAGTGTGCTGGTAGAAAGATGTTCTGAAAGGCAGCTGCAGAGTAATTCCTTTTCTCATTGCACGAGGCGCAGTAATGCTCTTAGGGCTCCAGGAGCTATAAAACAAGGTTTTACTGAGCACTTACTTTGCATCATCCTGATAAGAATTTCTGCTACAACAACATATTTTTTGATCACTTTTATAACCTTAGTTTGAAAGACAGGTGTCTGCCAGGGAAAGCTGGAGCCTCCCTGGGAATGGAGAATGCAAACCCCCTCCCTCCGAATTATTATAATTTTGAAATTAAGGGGCTCTCAGGCAAAGGTATGGGGATAGGAATAACAGTTCTTTACTGGTATGTATAACAAGGCAAACAAACAACAGCATTAACAACAAAACAGAACCAGGAGCCTCGTGACAGCCTTCTGGCCGAGATGGGAAGGGAAGGAGGAGAGACTTTGCTTCAAAAACCCCGGGGCAGTCTCATCCTGGTGCCTCTGCAGGTCTCTGAGGAGCACCAAGCTGGAACGGCAGGAATGAGCAGAAATGCCAGGCTGGTGGATGAGATGTATCAGAAGCTCCACCGTGGTCGTTGGAGCTGCAGGATGTCCCGGCAGGACAGGGGGTGTGGGGCTACAGCGTAGAAAGACCCAGAGCAGTGCCAAAGAAGCGGCAGGGGCAGGACAGCAGCGGCCCAGCTCCAGTAGGGCAGGGAAAAAAGCCAGCTCAGAATTCCTGGTCACACGGGCAGATGGTGGTTGATCCCTGGGACTGGGCTCCAGTGATGATGGCGAATTGTCCCCACAGTGAGCAACAGCTTGACCGTGCTCCTTCCGATGATGCCGAGAGTGAGAGAGCGCAGCTGCCTTCAGCCCCGTCCTTTACCTGCCCCCAAAACTTGTGGTATCTTCCCCCTCCAAGAGAAAACTCCCAGAGACAAAAGAAGTGTAACCAGGTGCTACACTCCTCTCCTCTTGCCACTTCCTTTGTTTTTTGTTTAAGTACCAATAAGTACCCAGTAGTTAGTTTCCTAGGAACTTATGGGAAAAAATTCTGTGAGTAAAACAAATCTAACCCCCAACATAACCAAATACATGTGCAGTGAAATATTTTTTTTCTTCACACTGGTGTTATATATTTATAGTAAGGGTCAAGAAAAAAGCCAGTGGCTCACTTGATTCAACAACTTCTGTAAACGTTGGAAGTTTTCCATAATTTTTACTCTTTGTGCTATTAGTTTTGGAACTTCACTTGTTGTCTCTTTTTTACTGAGACCTCTCCCCCTGCCTACTCTCACCACCATGGTGTGGCTCTTTTCGTGGTTATTGAAGAACAAGTCCTAGGAAAAGTTAATAAAAGGAAAGTAGATTTACCATAGCTTGACCTTTTCCAGCCTTGCCTTTAAACCAGTCTTTTTCTCAGGAACAGTTAGCATTGGCAAAGATTCGTGAATGAATGGCAGCATAGACACTTAGGAAAACCACCTATGCTGAACTTGCTCCCCTGCCACCAGCCTTGTAGAACAGAAAAGCCCTAGAGTTGCACACAAAATGATGGATCTTCTTGTCTCTTCTCTTCTTCTTTTGCCTACGAGTTACTGAGAAACCGCAGGTCTTTATTAACATTGAACCATGGTTGGTTCTGTGCACCTCAGACACATAATGATGCTGCTCTGGCTTATGCTGTTGGATTAAATTAATCTGGACATTATTCAGAACAATTTTGTTAAAACTCAAGATAGAATCTACATTCTAGTGGGGTAGGTTTGAGCTAACTATTCTTTCCAACTGAAAGTAACCAAATTCCTATGCTTGTTTCTATTGTCTTATGCTCTCTGAGCAATAGTCTTCTCTGCAAGCTTCCCTGATTCCCACTGAAGACCAAAGTGGCCCACAGGTGGTTTAGAGAGCACGCCCTGGCACAGTGACCCATGCCGTGGACAGGGTGCCCTTGAACTTAGCTGCAGAGCTACCTCTGTCACAGCGTGGGCTCCCCCAGTTTGGATCAGGGCAGCCGCAAGCAGCTGAGAGCCACAGAGAAAGTCACAGTTCAGGCCATTTATGAGGCAAGAGACTTGTGATTCTTGTATAAGCTTTTAATGCTACTAAAAAAAGGAAGGAACTAAACACCTGAGGTTTATCTCACATGGGTTTCTCAACAGAGATTTCACCTGAGCCATGCAGCAAAGCTGTCACACAAGGGATTATTTCTCAAAAATCCCCAAAGATAAAAATTACTTACCCTAGCAAACACTGATTTTGTTCTTCCAGAGGAAGTTATCTATATGGCATTATTGTTATGAAAACAACCCTATAATATTTTAATGAACAAGAATTTTACCTGAAGAAGGTTGCAAACTTGAACATAGTCTTGCCTGTCTCCTGCAGAAATATAGATGAGATTTAAAAGCCACAGTAATTTATGATCTGTACTTAGAACCTATAAGGGGATATCTTGGATTCAGAATTGTTTCATTCCTGATGCGATTTAGAAGATTAAACTATCATATTTTACCACAGATAGATGATTGCTATAATTAATCATTTACCATGAATTCTATTATTTAGAAGCTACTTCATATCAAAGTTAAAATACTTTTTATACATTGCAAAATTAAGGAGCCTTATAATTACGCTTTATAGATATATGTTGATTTGTTTCATATGCAGAGGATATTTACTTTACAAAATAATCCAATATACTAAATGCATACTGCAAAACAATATGGTAATGGAGTGTTTGCTAATGACTTCAATTTAAGTACAGCCTGTCTAATAGCTAAGACATTACTAAAAGAGTGTGATAATGATTTGAAAATTACTACCAAAATTGTGTTCAGTCTAGGAGGGGTTGCAGACATAATTGTGCTAATAAATATCCAAGTCAGCCCTGATTTTGAAGCTTATATTTGATTACTACGACTTCTAGAAATCAGACAGTGCTAAATCATGCTGTTGTGCTCACATGAATGGCCTCTCTGGTGGCACTGCTCATTTGAGTAAAGAGAGCAAATACACCCGTGCTAGATAGAAGTGTATTAAACATTCATAAATGATTGGTTAAAATGCTTAACTGTGCATGTTTCTTCCAATTCTATCTATTGAGATTTGGTCTCTATGCAATCCTGAGTGTAAGTTTGGATGTAGGTGTATAGAATTTTAAAATTTGGCTAAGACAGGATGCTTTTCCTATCTGTGCCTTATTGTAAAGCATTGTGCATGTATCATAAAATCCCTCTGGCATTTTAATATGTTATTAAGGTGCTCAAAGTACTCATCTAGGACAAGACAAACCTGAGCTCCGTTTCTTCTTTGCCTGCGTGGCATTAAATCCTTCCAGCTTCTAAGAAAATGATCTAAAAAGCAAGCTAATAAAGAGGGTAAATCATAACTTCTTATGGGAGCAATGTGTCAGTTTGACCATGGCTCAAGAAAATCTGGTCTTGGTTGCATACGTAGTTTACCTTAAATAGGAAGAGAATAAGATACATTAAATGATCTTGGGTCAGAAACTGGACCAAAATTCATTGTTTTCAATGAGTCAGCCTCAACATGACACCACCCCAGAGGAGCCTTCAATTTGGTAATTAACCTGTAAGAAGAGGGCTGCCTATTTGTGCCCTCTGATGGGGCATTAGCACGAGATGGGGTTAAGCTGGATTGTTTTAGCAACTCAGATGTTTCTGGGAGTTGCACAATGCAAATTCTGCAATCCCAAAGCAGATGTTTGGGAAGCTATGGTACTATTCCACAGTTGGACCAACAGCTAGTAAATCAGAATTTGGTATCTAAGTGTGAAAATCTCCCAAAGCTTTTGTGCAACCTCCTATTTCAGTGTTGATAGTATTTCAGCCTGTGTTCTTGGAAAAAAAAAGATGAGGTTCTGGTACAGTGAATTTAATTTTTTTTTTCATTTAGAAACAGAATTAATACCTCTGCACAGCTGCTTATCAGATGCAACATTTGAAAGTGTTAGTTCTAAGCTGAAGATGTGAAAAACAGTTTGTCCACCACTTTCCCAATGAGGTATGGATTGTGTGTTCCTTCCACTCCCCACTGCAAGGTGAGGCAGTGGACCAGCTAACCTATATCTATGTCAACCCCCTTGCTGCAAATTGATTGCTAAGGCTGACTCCTAAGGTACTTTATTAGGACACCTGTTTTGCAAGCATGAAGTCAGTGGTGTGTGCTGGAGTGGCCTCAGGGGTGATCTGAGAGGATGCCAAGGAAGGCAGATGTGCCTTTAGAGGAGTAAGTGAAAGGGGCAGCACCATGGTGTGCTTGCCTTCATATTGCAAATTCCCTACTACTGACCAGAGGAGTGTTACAAGGCTCCTGACAGCCTCAGAATGCTGCAGCTGCAAGCCACAAGGAGCAGTGGTAAAAGGCTGTATTCAGCTATAGGTCAGAAAGAGAAAAGAAAGGCTAAGCAAGGAATATGGAAGGTTTAATTCACTTGGCTGCTTCCCTTCTCATTGCAGCTGCTCTACTTCAGGTTATTTACCAGGCCTGAATTCTTTCTTTATTTGTCATTGTTGACTGTAGCTAGCTTGCTTTGGGGTTGGAAAGGAGCTGAAGAGTCAATTATGTGTCTGGGTGCTTTTGAATGTCTTAAGTGTGGTAGGTGGCTGCAACCCCTACCGCTCATGTCTAATGAGGCAAGACAGAGAACTGCTAGCCTCTGGTCCAGCACAGGCCTGTGGAAATGCTCCAAAGAGCCAAACAAAAGCAAGCAGAAAGGGGGAGAATCATATCTCCATGGGTTTGCAGGGCATCTGCAGCTATAGCACTGTTTCCTCTGCCTCTCTGCCAGCTCTGGAAATGTCCATGTGCTGGGCAGGGGTGTTTCTGAATGCCACCTCCAGTGCTGTCTAATGCAGGTGGACTATCTTCAGCTGGCTTCAAGGTTTTGTGCGGGTAAGTGTAATAGGCAGTGAATGAGCTGCTGGGCTGCAGGTATGGTACCCTGTCAGAGCTCCAGCAAGCTGTTGTGGTGCCTGATATCACTCAACACATGCTCATCTGCTGGGTTCTTGCCTCTTCTCGCGAAAGCTTGAGCTGACACAGTGGTGTTTACTGACACATACTTTACAGCATCATTTACCTCACCTCTGCTTCTAGACCCCAATCTCTTGGATTGAGCCTCAAGAGTTCACATTGCTGTTCACTTCCTCTGACTCCTCTGGCTTGTATCTTAGTTAATTATCTGTAGACAAAGCCACAGTTGATGCCTTATCAACTAGAAAGACTGAATTAATCAGCTTTGTTAGGTAAAAGTTATAGCAAGGGGGTGACCATCCTATCCATCTGTTCACTCACCTCATGAAGAGTAACCATAACAGAACTCTTAAAAATCCTATTAATGGATTATAGGTCAATAACCTAGACACTCCAATAGCTCTGTAAGGAACTATGGACAAAATATCTGGGATTAATGCATTTTCTGACTATTTTTATAGGGTCTTTTATAGATTTTTCCCTGTCAAATGTTAATGTGTTCTGCAAGTAGAAAGAAAATGGCTTTTTACCACTGTATTCTCTTGATGTGGCTAGGCAAAGCCGGGAGGTACCTAAAACTATGTAAAGGCATTGAGCTGATAATTCATATGTAAAGTTCAAGGAGAAAACTTTGACCTTTTGCCTTCAGAAGTAATCATCCAAGTCACAGAATTGTCTTATCCTGATGCATGAGGAGTCTCATACATTGAAATCCAAAAGTTCACCCAATTTACTACTGGTGATCAAATTGGCAAAATGTACTGAGGAAGCATCAGACAATTCACTGTGCAGCATGCCTTGCTGAGGTGAATCCAGTCTCCCTCAAATTCTGTCTTTTAGAAAAATGTTATGCAAGTAGGAAAAGAAATTCTGACACTTTTTTTAATTACAGAAACTTTCATTTGGCGGTGCATTGTAACCTATTCAAATGTTAGGGCTCTAAACATAGTGTTTGTGCTTAGTTTGCAGTTGCAGCTGTGAGGCAGGGTAACCATTTATCTCTGTTCTTTTTTGCCTTGACAGCTAAACTTAACATCTCCAATTGCTGCAGGGTAGGACACTTACACCCAGAATAGGAGACAATGAATGGTTTATCAAATCTTTGTCCCTGATGTCCATTAATCAAAAGAACCTGAATGCCTAAATATGGGAAATTGAAGGTTTATGCCATTGTGGAGATTTGTTACTATTATCTCCAGTGCTAGAATATTTTTTAAAGTTTTTACTTTTCCCTGCTATTATTTTACAAGAAGGAAGGGATCTCCAAGAATTGAGGATGATTTGGACTTGGTCTCAAATCAATACATGATCCACATCTTTTCTGGAACAATAAGTAATGGCAGGTGTTTAAAATATTGCATTTGTAATCTGGAAATAACAGTGGTGTTTTTCTAGGAATTTTTGCATTGGGGTGCATTTGCAATATTAAAATTCCTGATTTTAGGCAGAGCAAGTTTTTCTGTTCAGTAGGTATGCTAGTTTCCCAAAACCTTTCTGTGCTTCTTCCATGCTTGCAAAAAGGACCCAGTACCATGCCATGCTTTTCAGTCTCTCAAGATGAACGTCTGGGCTCTTGCAGAGAAATTTCTTCCTCCTTCCTAAGGCATACCCCAGAGAACAGTGGTGCCAAGATGCCCTCCTCTCACAGGGCTGGAGCTCTACAAGGAGCTAGTCTGCCCAAGTTGCTGAGGTTTCTTCTGCCACCTGCAGAACAACAACAAAAAAAAAACTTTACAGAGCAACCCTATCCCTCAAGACCAGAGAGTTCAAAGGGAGCCTGGAAAGTCAGCCATGAAATTCCAGTTTTTCCTCCTCACCCAGAGAGGTGAGGAGAACAGACTTTTCTCCATCATCAGAGAACAGACTTTTTTTGTATTTTCAGGAGCGACCCTGGAGAAAGTTGGCAAGCAGAGCTGGAAACCAGCAGAGAAAGTGGGGACATACATCTGAAGTGGCAAAGAATAGCAGCAAGCAGTTCTAGCTACACCAGGGCAGCCACTGTCTCTCAGCACCATGTTCCTGAGGTGCTTCTGGATGTGTCTGAGCCAGACTGCTGAGATTTAACTTCGAGGTGTGAAAAGCGACCAACATGAGCTCATCAGGCTGCTTGCAGGGCAGGATTCAAACACAGCCGTGTGGTGCTGCCAGGTTGTTTACTTATTGCCCTGGCTTAAATGACTGCCCAGCAAG
>VZUA01027146.1:12168-33280 GCA_013401035.1 Horornis vulcanius | reverse complement strand
GCTTCAATTGCAATAGTTCAACAAAGGACCAGCACAGAACATTCATATATAAAGAAGAGGAATTTAGCAAGAACCATGGAAGTTGAGAAATTAACACAAAAGATGAAACTGTACTTTTGGAAAGAAAACTATTTCTCCAGCTACTGAAATATCCGCCTTGAATCACAGAAAGGCTCTGTCTAAAAATCAAGTACATCAGAAAACAACAACAGCCTTCTCAAAACCAAGGTGTCTTGCTGAGACTGTATATATTTAACATTGTAATATTTGTCATATTTTATCTTTACAATACCTGCAATAGCACAGAGATGGCTGTCCAGAGGGAGAAATACACAAATGTGCAGAGGAGGAGGGGAACTTGTTGGGAAGCGAACACTTTCCCCATTTCCTGTGTGGAATTTTGCTCTGAATTACACCCTTCTGAAACAAGGGACAGCCCCAAGCCCTCCCACTCAGATCCAAGGAGGTGCCTCTCCCCCGCACACTTGCCACAACCAGTCTCTGTAACAACAAGCCTCTGGGACAAGCCCAAACCTGGCAGCTCCTTCCATTTCACCACAAAAGCACTGGGATCCAGCCACTGCCACGACCCAGGAGGACAGAAAGAGCAGGCACACGTGATGGTTTGAAGTCTCCATTTCATGCATGCTTGCAAACCCCATGGCAAATGCGTCACACCTCTGCCAAGAGATGAGGGACTGTACAATGGGCAAAGAGAGAAAAAGATGCCCTTTTCAACATCAAAACAAAAGAGGGCAGCCAGGAGGTTTTACTCCTCATGTCAACATCCTATTACCAACCAGCAGTTTGCCTTGACAACACAGCTTTCCAAGAAAAGGCAGAGACGTGGGCACTTGAGCGATGGCCTTAGGAGATCCCAGCTCTTTGCCCGGGAAACAGTAAAAAAAAACAACCCCAAAACAGCATATCACGTATCACCTTCCTATTGAAGCATGACAAAGAGGAGAATATATGGCAAAAGAGGCCAACGAGGGGAAAAACAGAAATCAATAGGATCTAACAGAGCGTGACGGAAAATCACTTCCCTCATAAAAAGAGGTTACTTACCAGGTTAATGAATCTTTTCTGTTCTGTACTTAGACACCCAGGAAATGGAAGGGGTCACAGGAGCAGTGTGGGTGGGAATGAAATCCCTAGAACATGCTTTCAAGAACAATCAAAGGTTAGAGATTAAATCCAGACAGCAGTCAACTGCACAGCATATCAGCGGCTTGGTACAGAGGCCAGCTGCAGCTCAGAGTGTCACCAAGCAAAACACTCTTCCACCATCAACAGCACAGCAAAATACAGACTCCTCTTCCAGGGCAAAACCAGCCTGCAGGCCACTCCTGCCCCCTCAAAGGGTCAGCCCCAAGAGCCAGAGCATCTCTGCCTGCTTGGGTCAGCAGTAGCATGGTCAAAACAAAATGGTCTATGGGTCTCTGATGTGAGTAGCTGCAATAGAATCATGAAAAACAGCCTGCACCAGAAATCACACTGTGCAAATCGCATGGACAGCTCTTGGCCCCATGGCCAAACTTCTCAAAACTCACTTTTATATAAAGTTCTGTTCCTTACCTTTGTTGGAAATGCACGGGCAAAAAAACAAACCCAAACAACAAAAAAGCATCTGGGCAATGGCAGGGTACAAGATCTGGTGATAACAGAAGGCTGAATTAGTCCTCTGGAATATCAAACACCTCTGAAGCCAGATGCATTCTGAAGCCCTACTAATAAAGCACAGACCCTTGCTGCTTTATCACTCCCCTGCCCACATCCAGTTTGAGCTACTGACAAGTGACCCAAGGAATAGATCTATTAGGTCCGAGGTACCCAGTGAGGGAAATGCAGGTGCAAGAATTCCACCTTTTTTCAAGGCCACTGAACTTGTAAGTCACTCTACTGGGTTCCCCCACTGCCTGCAAGTATTATTTACCAATGGATGTTTCTCAGTCTGGGTCATCTGGACTCCAATACAGCTCAAACACCTCTGCCATGCAGCTGTACAAGCTTCTCCTGCAGCAGCTGCCTTGCTCACTACCCGCTACCCAATTTCTGCAACAGAGATATGGATAATGCAGCCAGAAATCCCCTTTATTACTCATATTTAATGCTGTCTCGGGTTAGATTTGTTTTACAGAATAGCTGTTCAAATCAGTAAAAAGCTGATCCATGTCACATCATCTGCCTTCATGCCCAGGGAACTACACCACAAGCTCAAAAGCAGACCTAACACTGGCATTTCTGTGAGTTTTGACTTTGCTAGTCTAGTGAGTTTAAGGATTTTTAAATCTGAGGAATTTCAAAGCAAAACCAATGCATTACTGAACCAATACCTTCATCACACACATCCTGCCAATACACACAGCAGTGTGGGCAGTCCTTCACACAGATGTCTGTCCCTGGAGCTGGGACAAGCTCTTCTGTCAGGCACAGCCACTGTTAGTGGGAAGAAGGGTGCAGTTTGTAGTTATATCTGTCTCTTTCAAAGTCTGCTCTTTGAAATGAACAACCCCCAGCAGGTCCCACCTGAAACTCAGCATGCAAAATGCCAAACAAATCAGCCAATTTTGCCAAAGTTCTGAGCAAATGAAAGCACTGCTGATTAGGCAATGCTGTTTGCAGACAAGGCTAAGTTCAGAGTCACACTGATAGAGGAACCTGAGACTGGCTACACCCACGATGACATGAAAAGCGGAGAAAGGCAATTCTCAGCACCCAGTGCTGTATCCATCAGTCTCTTCTAATAAGGAGGCACAGGCACCCAATTGTACTCCCAACAGCAACTCTCAGGAAGAGATAAAGCACTCAGCAGACTTAAGTTTCTCTCTCATAACATTGTGGTATGGTTTGCTTTATGAATAGCATTGGGGTTTGTGGATAGAAAAATTAAACAGATGCTTTTTTTGAGTGCTGATATTTACATGAACACAAAATTACTTGAGAGGACATGAATTTCCATTCAGGTCTAAAGTTGAGCTGATTCATGGGCCAGCAGCAGTTTGTACCACTCAAACAAGAGGCTTGAGAAACCAGGATTTACCAGCTGCTGGGATTTCCTGGGGGCTTCCTTCCCAACATGCAGTTAGAGATTTCTCTCCATTACAAGCTAGGCTGACACAAACTGGCCAAGAAGAGGCAATCAGCCACTGAGAGCTCTTTAATAAAGGGCTTCCTAACACATTTAAGCAGTTTCTATTGACAGGGAGCCTTCCTGTTCAGGAAGTGCTAGAATAGGAACATCAAAGTATGCTTGGAGATCAGCGTTTCTTGAAGCTCAGCTGCAACAAAGGAGAAAAAAAAATACAAAAACCAAACAAACCCAGAAGTCCCAGTAGCTGAATCAAAACAACAGCCAGTTTCTGCTTAGTCATCTATCTCTTCTGAGTACTGAAATCACATTTCAGCACTAGTTGAAAGTGGTTTTGTTGCAGCTTAATACCTGCAATACTTGTGATCCAGGACAACAGAGTCATTCAGTGTCAGAGGTCCCTCCTTTCTGCCAAGGCTGCCCATCTCCAAACCAGCATACAGACTGCCCTGTCAGGACAGTGTCCCCCCAGTCCCATGGTCACGTCCTCGGCACAGACAGCTCTGCATTCTGAGTCACAGAAGCCAGCCCTGCATTCCCTTCCTGCTTCTCAAAGGGAAGAGGAGCTGGGCGGAGCAGCCCATTTATTACAGCAAACAGCAAGCAGCCTGTTGCACAGAACTGGCTGATCAAGTGCAGCACAGCAGGTGGGTTCACAACAGGGCTGCTCTTGGTCTCCTACTGACCTTTGGAAGTTCCTGCCGGGACAGGAGAGATGTTGGAAGAAGCCTGGGGGGAGAAGGCATCGCAGAACACCTGAGGCAGGAAGCAGAGAAGGACCTGAGCAATTCTCCAGGCAGGTTTTGGAGAGTGCTTCAGCAAAAGGGAGACAGGGGAACATCTGAAATAAAACTGTAGGGAACACAGAGGGAAGCAGGCAGAGAGCACAAAGGTCTCTGCAGCAAAGGCCGGGGGAAATAAGGAAATTAAAGTATCAGGGAAAGCAGATTAGAATGTATCAGTGTATAAGGCACATGGCACTGTCCACTTCCCTAAGACTAACATGTTCTAATGAGCCTAGGCAGGTTGCAGTGGGAATCTGCAGCCACACAGCTCTTCCCCAGACTGGGCCAGAGGCCACTCACCTGGGAGACACCCACAGACACAGTTTTAGCAGCAAGAAAGAGGTGGGTTACCAGTAAATGCAGCAACTTCTTGTGTTAACCATTAGCAGGGCACACTACACAGGTTAAAGCAGGAAGAGAATATAATCTCCAAGCACAACTGCAAAGGTATAATGTAATTACACAAATGCCAAGTGCCTCCAACCAAAATCCTCAGCTTTGTGGACTTTTAAATCCTGGAAGACTTAAAGCACAGTTTCTAAATGCCTTTTTCTGGGACTCTGCGACTTATTAATCTTATGCTACAGAACAGCTGAAGAACAATCAGTTTGATCCCACCTGTGCAGGCTATGGTGGAGGGCAGACACCTGTGAACTGCACTCTGACTAGGAAGTTCAATAAAAGCTCTGCAGAAGTATCCATGACACCTGCAAACACCTCTTAAACACCCTACCAGGCTTTTTTAAGGGGGGAAAAAAAAAAGTCCTCTGCCTTAAATTTGCCCGTCTTCTGTCCTGTCCATTGCTAAATCCCAAGGTGTGTGTATAACAGAGGGTTACATCTCCTACAGGCCAAGCAGATCCAACACACCCCCAGAAGTGTCAAAGATCAGGCACGATTCAGTCAGATCCCAAGAAGACAGGTAAACACTGGAAGGACTTCAGACCCAGATCTCAAGTTGCAGTCAATGTAAGGTTTTGCTCTCTGACTTCCCTACTGAGGAATCTCAGGTGCAATAAAAGGGTTGGTGGTTATTATCTCTTTAAGCCAGAGCCATTAGCTTGTGCTCAGCTAGGATTATAATCAAAGTCACCTTAAACCTTCCCTTTGAGGAGGAAACTTCTGCTTCAGTTATACCTTGCTGCAAAACACCTCCCCAATGGCAAACAGCTGCATCACTGAAGAGTGACTCCAGTAGTTTTCACCCACCTGTTTTCCGTTCTGTAACTGCTGTCATCTCCCCAAAGCAGGTAAATTAAAGACTGAACAGTCTGGTCTCTCATTCTTTCCCAGACCACCCAAAAAGAGTCAATTTCCTCCTTGAGTACTTAACCCTTCCTGCAATGTACCAGGGAAAAAATGCAAAGGGAATGACTGCCAGTGAGAGCTCTCTTCGTCCTCTGTAACAGTGTCCATCAGCTCAGCACTGAAGATTCCACAGACTGGGTCACGTCCCAGACTCTTCTCTCAAAGCACTCCTATAAGCATTGGTGGCAAAGAAAAGGAGCTTCCTTTTCTGGAAGACCATATACCTTCTAAAGTCAGGAGACCAGGACTCAGCTCCCAGCACGGCCACCACCACAGTGACTGCCCCTGGGTAAGCCATGGCTCCCACCCTCTTCCACAACTCAGACCCCACACCAGAGGAGTGGTACCTTCACCTCAGCTGCACTGCCACTTTCCATGCAAGCCCAGAGGCTTCAAAGCTGCAAAGAAAATCTGTAAGATGGAAATGGGATTTGTTCACAGGATTCTGTGATTCCCAAGCAAAGGGCAGTTTGGCACACGCTCTGCCAGTGCTCCCACCATTGCCAAACTAAATAGCATCACTTGCAAGATTGCAGGAAAGCTCTTGTCAAGAAGTGATCCATGGATCACTTGTGGATCATCCAGTGGGCTGGATCCATAGCACAGCCTGCAAAGAGCTTTCTGGTTGCCCTGCTAACATGACAGATCCATGCTTCCAACCGGGAAAACAGCATCTGCATCCCACTCAAAACCCAAGCAACATTCAAACTACCCAGACTTTACAGATGCTGTCTCCCCTTTCTCATTTGATTACCCCCTCGAGGCTTTCAGTTCCTAACAGCAAATTCCTCAGCTGCCCATAGAAATGTCTGCACCTGACTTCAGATGCTTGCACTACAGCCCAAATGAAATGTGCAGTCTCTAGAACAAAAGGCACCATGCCTTTACAGAGGAAGACTGTGAGGAACAGAACAACAATGAAGCACCATTTACAGCTCTCAGGACAGCACAGTGTGTGACAACTCTAAATACATGGGACATTTAGAAGTTTGTGGATCAAATCAGCAGGTGGAGCAGGAACAAGGATGCACAGCAGTATCCCGTGATGAACAAGCAGTATCCACACTTGAAGGAGCCTTGGCTTGCAGGAAAAGATGATCTATCATTGCCAAACTGCTTCTCTAATAACTTTTCTAGTGATAAAGATACAAGAGATATGGAATTGCTGGTCAGCTGGTGCCCCTTCACACCTCTTGCCCCAGTTCTTCCCCTTCTGAGCTCATATCCTGAGAACTCCACAAAATCCATGGGGACTAATTCACTTTTTAGGTGCTATCTCCCTGCCAGAGCCCTGCTCTGTTTTGCTGCGTCCCCAGGCCAGGCTGTGCCCGCTCAGAGCAAATGCCATGGAGAGATCAAAGTCTCATGGAAAGAAGCTGAGCTTGACTGCAAGGCTGACTTGTACCTAGAGGCAACTCCTCCTTGGTCCTGCTCTCCTCAGCAACACCAACCCTCCTGAAGGACCCTTGAGAGGCACAGGGGCAGCAGGAGCCCAAGACCCCTTTGGCCTGTGCCTCAGGAGCACATGGCTGGGCAGGCAGCTCTGCCAACCTCAGAATGCAAACACACACACAGAGAAACCCTGCACTCGGCCTGGGAGTCTAGACATGTAGGCTACTTGGTCAGCCTGTAGACAGGACATGTCACACCAGGATGAACTGCCCAGAGCAGAGAGAAACAGGACTCCAACACAGAACACCCTCAGTGCCCCCTCCCTGGAAGATGAGCTATTGCACTGCACCCCCAGCTCACAAAAGGCAGGAAGTACCATGTTAGGAGCCAAAGTACCCAGGAATTAAGATGGTGAAACTAATCTGGAGCTTTTTCTCCCCACCTGGCAGGTGGAAGACAGCCTCATGGCAGGTTTGAGCTGGAAGGAAGGGATCATCAAGCCTGTACACATCCAGAGGATAAGTTATTCAGTGCCCAGCTCTCCCTCCTGTTTACACCTCCCATCTCCCCTTGTTGACATAAGTTGGATGAAATTATTCCCACAGGTCACTTTGAACCTCAGAGATTCTGCTCTTCACCTCGAATTAAAGTCTGTACAAGCTTGCACCCAAATAACTACCAGAACAAATTACAGTCTGTTTAATTCCTTTGGTTCCAGTTTGTCTGAGGAGTCTCATAAGGACACGTTTGTTTTGTTTAGAAGGCATCTATGGTTCCTCCTGCTGCCTGTCATGCAGCCTCACTGGCCTGCACACTGGCCTGGGTGTCCTTAACTGGATCCTCTGAGCAGCAGATCCATCCAAAGCACATGTGAGGCTTATGACATTTTTCCATCTATTACAGAGCAGTTCTGTGCAGGAACCTTTGTACTGTTCCCTTTGAAAAGTTCCAGTGACCTCCTATAACACTCAGCAAAATCCACCCCACAGAGGCAGCACTGCCACCTTCCCTGGCAACTCAAGCTGACAGTGCAGTGCTGCCTCAGCTGCCCCTTGGTCAGCCATTCAGGAAGCTCCTTGTTTCTCTCTGCCTTACAAAAAGATAGGAAAGCAGCCACATTAGGAAAAGAAAATCCTGGATGAGTGGAATTAAGAGCTTGAGCAACAGTGGAGTTATGGCCCATCATCTGAGCCCTGGTAACTGGGCACGTGTTGATGATACCAGTAGCTCAGTGGTTGCAGTGCTTTAGGAGGTTACTGCCCTGTGCTGTCCCTCCTGCCTTGCTGCAAGAGATTATTACATCCTCCACTAATGCAACAGAGAGGAGCATGTGCCAGGCTTTCCACTCCCAGTCTAGCAGAGCAACCATCAACAGTCTGCACTCAACCTCAGGGCATGAGCTGCAGGGATGAGGAACTGCCAAGCTTTCACATCATAACCGGCCAGATTTAAATCCATCACAGCTTCTGGGCCACAGCCATTAGCTCACAGGAAATTAGGGAAAAAAAAAAAAAAGAAGATAATAAAAAGAAATAAGTAAAGCACCATAGTTTTAACAGCTTTGGAAACCATGTGAGAGGAGCAGCAGCAGCAGCTTGTCTTCACAACGGGCTAAGAGCCTGCACACAGTCTGCAGCCCCAGGACCGTGCACAGGAGCCTGTGCCTACGGCAGCAATGGAAGCATCACCACAACTCTCGTAGTGCCACCTGTTTCCCCTTGCAAAACATACCAGGCACCTGATCATTTCACAGCAGGTCTGCAGCCATTGCCCTCTCCAGTCGTGCTTCTTGACAGATCCCGACACTGTCCCACGAGTGGAGGAACTCAGGCCTAAGGAAGTTAAGAAGACTTGTCACTGCTATAGTTCATCAGGAACAGAGTGTGATAGACTTTCCATACAGGCATTAGACCACAGCCCAGACAGGTCCTCTTGCAGAGGCAACTCTATTAATGGTGTCTTCATCTTGTTTCATCAACAGAAATAGATCACTTATTAATCTTAGCTCAGCTAACCCTTTGAGATGGTGTTTGCAGCAGAGAACACCTGCCTAGCTCCACTAGGTGTTGATGGTCTAGGACAGGAAGAAGAAAAAAGCTGTGAATGCAAGGCAGGGTCTAACATAGGTCCTTGTGGTACAAGCCTTGTTTGGTTTGACTTGGGGCTAACTTTAAAAATTGGAACTATTCAGTACACTGAGAGAGGTAGACAGCATGTAAGGAGTGTCCTGATCTCTAAATGCTCTGCACTTTAGGTGGACACAGCCACATGAAGAGAAACTGGATCAGAGAGCCTGGAAATACAGCCAGTCAGCACACACTGAAAGGATCAGAGCCTCTTTCTTCTACAGAAAACAAGACTGAAATTTGAGAAAGCTGGTAATGGTGCTCACCAGTGCAGAAGACTGCAGCAAAGTACTGTACTGTCCTCCACACATGCACAGACCAGTGAAAAGGCAAACTCAAACAGCAGTACTGGAGCCTCAAATCAGGAAGCCAGAGCAGTGCTGGGCTAGGCTGCCTGGCAGCCCCCACCACAGGCAGCTGTGTGCCAGCACTGCCAGAAACACAGCCTGCTCCTGGGAGGAAAAGGAATCACCTGTGTGACCTCCACAGATCTTGTTCACTTCTCCCTTTCTATTGGAAAGAAGACACTGGAAAAGCATAAAAGTCAAACACTGAGAAGTCAGAAAATAAAGGTAATTTCTGTGATTGATCCTGCCTGAATTGAATTAGCAGGCATAACACAGACAAAGTTTTTCTCTCCACCATAAGAGCAGGTGCTGATGGAAATGAAGGGAGGCTGTCCTTGGCAGTCCAGGGTCTTTTCTGTGTGTGTGCAGAAGTGAGAGGCAGAGAACCTTAGAAATGAGGGGACTGCAGGAGAAAAAAATAAAAGGTCCTGCAATGAAAGTAGGCAAAAGGAAGGCTGGAAAAATATTTTTTCACCTTTTCTGCCACAGATTCCCTGTTAGATGTAGAGAAGTCAAATAATGTTCTCTGTGTGGTCCTTAAAGGAGAATTCCTCATCCTCTATGCACTCGATCTGACAGGAGCACCCAGCAGTCACAAGGACAAGTGAGGAAACAGAGATGATATAATTTTGAGGAGAAAGCAAGGATAATACATTTTCAGATGAGAAGGCTGAAGCACTGTACCTGTAGCTCTCCAAGTCTAAACCATATCTGTGCCACTGTTACACTGAACAATTAGTTTCACTAGAAAGAGAGATCGATTCATTACCATTTACAAGCAGACACAAATACCGTAAAGCACGTTTGGGCTGGATCCCATATTCATGACAAAGAATTAACCTCCACACACACCAAACTATATATCAAATGACAGATGACTTGCTGATCAAGGGAATGTTTTGTACAAAAAATACTCTCTGGAGAGGACTGAATTTTGGAAGGAAACCACCACACTCAGCCTACATACAAAGCCAGTTAAACTTGCAGTACCAGGCAGAGAAGCTCTGAAAGACATTACATTGATAGAACTCTTCTCTGTGTGCAGATAGGGCTGCAAGTATCGAAAAAGCAGGCAGGAGAGAGCAGATAACCAGAGAAGCTATCACCAAGGGACAGTGAGTAACAGCGAGGAGCACATTCAGGGGGCAAAGCGTCAACTCCAGAGACTAAAAACACCACATAGGAAGAAATACCTTTCTTTTTTCAACTCCCACAGTATTAAGTAAACAAGATTTCACACAAAATTATCTGTAAATGTAACACAACTAACAAGGTATCAGTTGCTGATTTCTCAGCAGAGAAGCAATTCACAAGACTACAACATTCTCCAATAGCTGGAACCAAAACGAGTTACACTCACATCAAGAGTATCTCCTAGTTTTCCAAAGAGAAAATCTGGGTCTATATTCTCTTTAAATTAAGGGAATGCAACATTAGGGATGACAGCAGCTCTTTTAGAACTCAAATAGGTAAAAAACAACGAGCTCAAAGCCGGCAGCGTGCAGTCTGACAAGGGAACGAAAAACTCCAGCAAAGGGATGGAGGGAGCAGCTGGAGGCTCCTGGAGAGGATGTGGTAACTTGCACACAGGCAGCTCGGGAGCACCTGGATGCCCCGGGAGGCCGGGCTGTGTGCGAGGCGGGTGGCGCCGGCTCCCTCCCGCCGGGGCGCCCCGCCAAGCGCCGCCGCGCTCCCGCCGCTCCGGGGCACGCACCGCAACTTCGGGCCGGACAGAGCTCGGGGCAAGTTCGAACAGCTGCACAGAAAATGCTTGGGGCCGGGGGGGAGAACCCCCAACCCCAATATGCAAAGCACGGCTGGGCATTTCCCAGGCTTTGCAGAGGGGCATCTCGCGCGGGAGGGGCGGCACAGGTGGGGAGCGGTGCGGGAGTGCGGGGCGATTTACAGGAAAAAGCCAGGCACAGCCTCCCACCCGGGACGACGGCCCCCAGGCAACGCGGGCAGCGGGGCGCAGGCTGGAGGCAACCAGAGCCCTCCCTCACCGGCGGGCCGGGGGCAGCTCGCCCGGTGCCCGCTGTGCTCGGGAAGGCAGCGGGATGCCGGGGACGCTCCCGGCCGGGCCGGGGGGCTCCCGCCGCCGCCGCCGCCAGGTGAGCCTGGGCACGGTTCGGTGGGGCGGCCCCGGGGTACCGAGGAGCGCCCCGCAGGGACACCTGTCCACCGCCGCCGCGCTTCCAAACTTCTCCCAGAGTTGCAAGCCAGCCCGCTTCCCTACCGGCTTTGCAAGGGTCGCGGTACTCCATCAGCTCCTCCGCCGTCTCCGGTTCCCCCAGCGTTAAGGAGGCTCCGGGTGCGCCCGTCCCCGCGGCAGGCNGCCGCCGCTGCCACTCACGGCGCCGCCAGCCAATCACGGCCGCGCCCGCGCCTCGGCCCCGCCCCGCCCGCAGCCGCTGCCGCCCGCCGCGCTCGGGAGCGGGAGCCCCGACAGCGATAACAAAATACATACATCAGTAGAAATTATTACCATCAATTACTGATACCGTTATTTAGTACTTTTTTTTCCCTCAGTCGGTACTTTAGGGGCAGCCAAAGAGAATTAGCTGATCCGCCGCCGGGAGAATCAACATCGCAGCATTAAAACCCGTGTGTAAGTGGAGTTGTTAGACCGTGGATGGAGAACGATGGGGAAAAAAAATCACTCTAAACTAAAGAATGGGAGAAATTAGGAAAGATGGGACTAAACATCAAGATGTGCATTTATCCCTCTCACCTGCTTTTCACAGTAGTTTTCAGGCTGCTTTATTGGAAATTTGGGGTTTAGGATTATACATATAGAGCAAAGCCTGGGAAATCAGGAAGAAGGATCACATGCAAGGTGTTCAATTGCATCAAAGTCTACACCTTGGTATCTGATCTAGTGGCTGTCTGAGCCTGTACCATATCATGGACATCTCTAACAGCAGAGCATGGGCTAACACACCGGAAAGCATCACACTTTTAGGGCTGCTGGCTTGTGATGGAGGTAGGTCACACCGGCACGATGACTCTGCTGTTTGCATAGTGACAGGGAAAGGGCAGATGCCCAAAGCCCAGCCATCTCACTGGGCACTGAATCACCTTTACAAATAATCTCACAAAGGCCAGCCAGGGGCTTCCATATGAACTCAGCACTGCCTAGCACAGCCTCTGGTCTGACAAGATGCTAAGCTGAGCCTGGAGCAATATTTCTGTGTTGGTCATCTGTGCTCACGCTGCTCAGCAGACGCAGCATTAGGCAGAGAGGGTGCAGCTGCCATCCCGGTGAGCAAAGGAGAGCTGACAAGGGTACAAGCTCAGTGGGGTGTTCTTGGGGTGAATGTGTACACCACCACCATCTCCCAGTGCCAAAACTGCTCCTTCAGCTGTGTACTTCCAACCTCCCACAGCAGGACGGTCAAGCAGCACTTCCCAATACAGCACGGGCTCTTTGCCCTCCCTTCACTCAGACAGATAATCATTTGCCATCCATAAATGTGTCCCTTCTCTTGCAGCCTCCAGCCACGAATAACTCAGCACAAAAGGGCACAATATGATTCAGGCACCTCCTCAGCAGCGTCTCAGTCTACTGCAAACTGTTCCTGACTGTTGCCCCGTCTCTCATTTAATATTTAAAATTGTCTTCAAACCTTCACAGAAGCCAAAAAGGCTGCATTAAACTCTGACATGACGATGACACTGAACAGCTCTGCTAATTAAACACACTGGAGTTTCTTACAGCTGGTGTTCAATGAACTGAGGAAGATCTAGGTTTCAGGCAAGGATTCTAGCAGTAAAACAAAAGTCCTAGAGCAGATTGCCATGAAGAACCATCACTGTAGGTTTTTGAAGAGGAGTGTAGACAAACAGCCATCAAGACTAAACTTAGTAAGGTAACTTTATCCACTTCCTGAGCTTTATACTGCCCATTTACACACTAACTACTTTTACATTTTCTCTATTAGGTTGCTACTTTCTTTGATTTTGTCAGATCGAAGAGCAGTCTAATGGTTATTTTAAAATGAAAAGCTGATCACCTCTCTGTTTCAGAACTCCCAGCTTTTATGGTATAAGCACTAGCTGCTGTTTCCTCTCTGCAAAAAGGTCCTGGCAATATAACTTTCTGACGGTATGGGAAGCTGGAAAACAAAAGCTTGAACCTTTGTAAGGGTGGTCAACAGCTTCCCTGATCAGCATCATGAATCTTTGTCATCCCTGTGGAAATCTGGGCTGTTATCCACTAAGAACAGTCTTTTGACCACATGGAAACTGCTTGCTAACCTCTTCCACCATGACAGTTAACGCTGGGGAGCTCGGCCTCTTCTGCACACAGATCCTCTTTTTTAGATATGGATGGATGTAGAGGTGGACATCCTACAGCTTTGAAGGAGGAAGAGAGCAAATTAAAATATGGATCCTTAATTGCGCAATTAGAGTCTGTGAGGGAGTTCAGAGGAGTCTGTCACTATTACCCACACACAAAAAATAATGTCACCCTATTACGGGGAACTCTGGAAGTGTCTAATATGAGAACTGCTCAAACCTTCCAGAAATAGTTTTCAGTAACAATCATGGCACTTTGCATGGCAGCCAAAGCGGTGTACCCAGAGCAATGACTGCTACCTTGTGTTTAGGAGATAAGCTCCTGTCATCTTGACTGGCAGGGCCACATCAGTGCAACTAGGGAACACACAAAGCCCTGTGAAAGGATCTTTTTCATCTGAACTGTTAAAAAGTCAGTGAAGTCTCACATTAGCAGAGCAACTCCAATGAGACCAATAGTTAATTATCTGGAAGGAAAACAATCCAAATCCATTGTTGTCAAAGGCAGTCTTTTCCTTTGCAGAACCCTCTCCTGCCCAACACTCGCAGACAAAATCCACTGTCCTTTCAGTCTCACTGAGCAAGAATGCACATAGCCCTTTCTGAATAGCATCCATGAGCAAAGCTATGTGTGAGCTACTCAGTGCTAATGGAATATCCCTACACACAATACATCCTGAGGCCAAAACACACACAAAGTTTGTTAGGTCTTCCGCAAGACCTGCTTCTTCCCTCTTGCCAGCACCAGTTCTTCTATCAAGGTGGCTGAGGCACCACTCCCTTGGAGCCTGTCCCACTGCTGATTCCACAGCTGCCACCAAGTTTACAAAAAAACCAAACACAGCAAGGTATTTGCATCACCAATACAAGGGCAGATAGAGTCCTGAAGTGAGGGAGCATAACTCTCTGAATCCAGAGCATTCTCTTTCTTCTTCCCTCTGCACTTCTATTGCCCCCCACTTCTCCTTTAACTTCTTTCATTGCTTCTTTTTATGGTAGGAAAGAACTGTTGCAGGCGTAGCCCAATGAGCTGTATCCCTCCCTACAGGCACCATGGGGCCCTGTGCAGAACCATCACCCTCCCTTTGCTTCACCCCCCTCTAGCAGCGGCCCATTTACTCTTAGTACTATTACAGGTTTCCTGCCCTGACAAAACTTCTTCACTTCCCCATGTCCTTTTATTCTCTGACTGGTTTTATCTAGCAGTCTATTGCTCTCAACTCCCTTATCACTCATAGAGTTGACCACTCTTGGGATGTCCCTTCTTCCCCGAGCAGTCAGACAAATCCAGGTGATAAAATAAGTATCAACCCCTGCTCTCTCTTCCTTCCATCACCCATTTTAGTTTCTTGTGCAGTAAATTTGGAGTGAATAGTTTTTTATCAAGTTTATTGCATTACCACCCAGAAAGTACCTCCCATAAGGTTAAATTATTTGCTACCTAAAAGGAATCTTTTAAGGTGCTGACATATTCGTGCTTAAATATGTTCCAGGGGTTCTGAAATCCACTGTACAGAGTTCACTGCCATCACAGGCACATTCACCTGTGCATTAACAACTCAATGTATAATTAACAATAGCTTTGTCATAACAGGCAGTGACACTTAGAGTAACTAGATGCAAGCCATGGTTGGAAAATGCCTTTTTGTTCACCCAAGTAGCAGCAGGAAGGATTTGAAGTCACCCCACATAAAAAGCACCATTTTTCCCCAAATTAATGCAATCCTTGAACTATGAGAAAAACCCAGATACTTCTGTTGTAATTTTGAGTGGTATAGGGACAAGCTGTGAGAGGCAGGGAGAGAAATCTGTCTTAACTGGAAGCATGAATTTTGGCTTGACCACTGTTTCCCAAACTGAGGCATGTCAAACTGATGTTTCATTACTTCACTTGAATTCCATTTTCAGGGTTCACACAGGAGTCAGTTATGCTTGGAAAGCTGGTGGTTTTGGTGATCTCTGCTGCAAGGTTAAGAAGAAGGGCATGGGAACATCTTTGGAAAAGCATCCACTGTTCAAAATTTGAAGAGCTGAATCCATTGGTTTTTCCAAAATATATTTTGCCATAGGAAAAGTTGACTTTTTTTTTTTTCCTTCTCTTTATACAGAGGAATAAATCTGGGAAAGTATAAACATTTCTCCAATCCTCTGTTACAAGAAGAGATAGTTGCATTCCCTGTTCACAGGCAGGCATCCTTTACATAGGCTGGAACATATGTTACCTGAGTTAAGGCTGTTTGACAAGTGGGTAAAATTTAATGAATCTCTCAGAAAAGATGTTGCTCCATCAAAAATTGCCATAGAGAATTTTCTCAGTTACAGATTCTGCACAGGATTTCTATACAGAGATTTAACTATAGTAAACTTCATGCAAGCCACAGACAGAGAACACACAGGTATTTCCTCTTCTTAGGTAACCAACACGTAAAAACAGGTTCATCTTACAAGTCACTCTTTAGATCACTAAAACCAGGAACAGTGATTTCCCTTTTTAATATTTTGGCATAATTAAAAATACACGTAATTAAAAATATGGTAATTTTAGCTTCAGACAAAGTTGGGTGTTTGATCACTTTCTGGTAGTGAGATAAATGAAAAAAGTTCTCAACAAAAGTCACCTTTTATCTTGCCAATTAAAATTCCTAAAAATCATTCTGCAGAATCCAAATGCAGAACTTAGGTAATCTAATGGCATTTCTTCAACATTTTATTATACAGGTCTCCAATTCTTGCAGGTAAATGGGTGCCTGACTCTGTAAAACTGTCACATCTTTTTAAAGCAAACAGTAGGTAATGTTCACTATTCACCTGCTAATGTCTGGTCAGACATTAAGAAAATAAGGAGAGTATTTCCACCCCATTCTTGTAGTTACTCCTGTGCAGCAGAGCAAGAAAAGCCTCACACTAAGTTAATTACATAACCCACTTTTCTCAGCCCAATAAGGTGATAAGACAAGTGATTTGGAATGAAAAAACAGCATTAAATGAAATCTAAAGAATTACATGCCTACTAGACAGAAAACCACTGTGCCTTGCTTAACGTTTTAAGTCTGAAATTCCTGACACAAACCTTTGGAAAATGAGAATGAGCAGCCACAAAACGTTCCTTGAATTCAGTCTCACATGATGTTCTGAGCCCTGTTTGGAAGCTTCTCAGAAAAAGTTACTATAGCTCTCAAAACATTTCTGAAACCAAATAAAAGCTTGTGACACACAGGGTTCAGAAAATAAAAATTCACTGTGTGGTGTCTAACTGTAACATATTTTTCTAGGTCGGGCAGCTTGTTGCACAGAACTGCTGGAGACTGGAGACTGGCCTTTCTCACCCAGATCCAACATTTCCAATTTATAGGACTTAGGTCTAGGTTTTGGTGAACTGGAATCTATCTAGGTAACCACTGCATCATATGGGTAAGCACGCCTCACAGTATTAGAACCTGAAAATAACAGTTCTGTAAAATTAGGTATTTTGTTAATTGTACATACACTCCCAATTCTATAAATGCATGTGTTTTCTGGAATGCTGTAGTCACCCAATGCCAGCTGCAGGACAAGCACAAGCTTGTGAAGGTATGTTCTGAAATGCTCCAGGCCCGTGGTCCTGAAGGAGATGTATCTAGAATGTAAGGGAAGTCCAAATGGGTTTGGTTTTCATAACAAAACAAGCCTCAGCACAGTAGAACCTGCAGAGATACTTGGTAAATTGTTCTGTATTGTATTATTAAGAGCTGGTGAGAAAATCCATACATCGATAAGCCAAAAATGCTGGTAGCAGGCAATATCACCCCCTAGTTCATGGCAGATGAGTCCTTGGTTTTTTGCAAAAGCCTTGCACTGTGGCAAACAGACTGATGAAAATAAAGACACTGTACTGGGCTGGGGGCAATGACATTAACAGCATATCTGTTTTAAGGTCTGCCTTTCAAATAGGTTAGTCCACCAGATAAAAAAAGCCATTTTCTTAACCTTTTCCCAAATGAATTTCTGCCCTTTAAAGTGATTTTCTCCAAGAACTACTCAAAGCCTTCCAGATTCATGGGTCCTCCCATCATCTTAACAGTCTCCCCACACAAGCCAAACCCCCAAAATGGGAGGAAAAATTTCAGAACCACTGAATGAAAGTAAATACTGAAAGTAAGGAAGAACCCCTTTCCTGAACTGAATATGTACTCCTGGATAAAACCACACTACTTGCAGAATGCACATGCAGATGTCTCCTTTGCAAATTTTGAGAATTTTCTCACTGAAGCCATTTAGCAGAATGAAAAAGTTTCTTTGAAAGGCTTTGGAAAACAAATGGCACCAAAACTNGCCCCAAAACTTTTTTTTTTTTTTTAAAGAGATGTGATACCCCTGAAGAATGCAAGCCACAAACACACTGCTCCAACACTTTCAAGTGTGGCTTTATTCCAACAGAAGTCCAACAACAGCAGGGGCTTTCAAGATTTCAGGGCTATCCCTGGTATGAGACACTGATTTTAGATGGCAGCAGTGCTAACAGCTATTGCAGGGCTGCCCTGCCATACTGCATTAACCTGGAAAAGATCCAAGGGATCCAAAACTGGAATTCTTTGTCAATCTACAGCTCCAACAGACTTGAAATAAACCATAAGCTCCAGAGTCAATTCGAGATAACAGGAGTCCTAAACTCCAGCTCCAACTATTCAGTTTACTTGTTCACAGACTGGAGAGACTTGTCTTTTCCTGAGCTGATGCTTTCCGGACACATTCCAGCGGAGAAATTCCTGAAGCACTCACCATTACAGAATTTTGCTGTCTTTGGTGAAGCTGTGTACATATACTTCATTGGGCAAATTTGGCTAGCTCTTGGTGATGTTGAAGTTAGAGCAAAACATTAACATTTTCATTTTTGTTAGCTCTGCCGAAATGGTAGTGATAAGAACGTGCTATCAATTTTACTGGTTTAGTATCAGACGTGTAAAAAGCGTTAGTGTTTTGGGTTTGTTTTTAAACTGAAACTTGTTAAAGAAATACACCTAGGACTATCCTACAAAAAACCAATTTGTGTTCCCTTTGTACACTTTGGAGTGTAATTCTGGAGAGGAATTAATAGACACTGTGGCTTCAAAACATTCAGACATCAAAAAGAGCATAATGTGATGATTTTTTGCAGTCTCCATTCCCTCCAATCCAGCATTCACCATATATTTTCATATATTAATTACAACAGGCACTTTCTATGTTACACTCTGCCTCCACTGAAAATATTTACAATTCTATTTACCTAAAACATCTGGTGAAGACTGGCTATTGCTTATGCAACTATTTACCCAAATCCCTGCACCCTATACCAAGAAGTGGGAAGCACTGAGATGCCAACTGAAGAGCTACCAAAAAGCCTGAATTCAAGAACCAGAAACTCTTAAGAAACAACCATGGTAAGAGGAGTATTGTCTGTAAGATCTTTATTTCTTCCATAAAAGAGGAAGGACTACATCATCTAAGCAGAGAGCTTCCAATTTCTATTATGCAAGATGGTTCAAGCTATACCCACATTTTTGGGGAGGAGGGCAAGGAGGGGGAAGGGGAGCAAACAGCCTTGCCCCAAACAGCAACCATAGACAAGCTGTTGAAAACTGGTTACATTTTGCACTCCTTCAGAAACCAAAAGGGGGAAAACAAAGCAAACTCCCAACTTACGTGCTAGGGTGGCTGTATAAAAATGTCAATTATTTAAACACAGTACTTGTCCAGAGGAACTTGTTTGCAGAAACAAAAGCAATGCCTGTGCAGAAAGTATCTTTCCAATGTCACTTTAGAAGATACACAATCCTGTCTGGATATGCAAAAGCCAGTAATGCCAGAGGACAGAAAAAGCAAGTAGGCAGCCCACCGTCCTGTGGCATTAAAAAGCGATTAAATGAAATTCACAAACGGTTTAGTGAAGCTTCTGATAGACTAATCACATAGCAGTGCTCTAAACAGAAAAGCAGACCCATTATCAAAACATTCCCTTTAAAAAAACTTTTATCTTGGCAGAGTACTTAATGTATTTATTGTGTGGAGATAATGGCTTCTCACTTCAGATTTAGAAGAACATGGATGAAAAGAGGGCTTCTCACAGCTGTATGCACTAGCAAGTACTAGTACAAAATCCATTTTTTGCTTTAAGTCTCCAAGTTTTGGAACAAAGATGAACTAACTGTTGACCCAGTTTATAAGCTCATCTTAAAATTGGCCTGTACTTCAAAACAAAATAATAATAAAAGTAATAAAAAATTATTCTGTTTAGCAGTGGAGTGTTCACCTGCAGACACCAATGATTCACTTGAAGCAAAACTTAATTATTTTCTGACAGATTGGTTAAAATTGGCCAAGGAAATCAGAGCTGAAAGCTCTAATAGTTTTCAGAAGCCTTAGGTAGCAGGATGCACTGCTTCCCATACTAACCTACCTATACAGTTCACTCAAGCTTAACATGGATGTTTCTCATTGTGGCTACTGCATTATCAGTACTTTAAATATAAAAACAGTACAGTGCTAATCAATACAAATATTTGGCTCATTTTTTAAATTCAGGAAGTTTCCTTCTCCATGGCAGGTGCTCTATTTCAGACAGCCACACTGATGAAAACATCCCTCAACGGCAGATGTCTAAAAAAACCCATGAAAAAAATCAAGCCCAGTGGCTCTCAAATCTGTCACAAACACATTCAGGATATTTCTAACTAAATACAGTGCATAATTAACAGTCATCTTAGAAAGACTTAACCTTTATTTGCCCGTTTATTTCACTCCACACTTACCCCCACTTTTCCCAGTACACTGGCTGGATCACAAAACACTTCTCCACAGCCAAGAAGAATCTTTTTGGGTTGGTCATTCACTTCGGAGTTGTATTGTACAATACAGTTGTAAGCAAATTCTGAATTCAAAGCAGGGGGTTTGATAGATGAAAACCACACTAATATTGTATACAGAAACTGGTGCTCAGCAGTATTGCCTTTTCAAACATTCTCAACTGCAAACTCATCTATTTTCACAATCAAAACATTTTTGTCTGAAAAGTTTATTTTAGTTTTCTGAACACTCTAAAGCAACTGTGCTTTTGATGTTACACAAGTGTTCAGATAGGATTAACAAAAATTAAAATGTTCTAAATTACAAATTTAATTCCTGTAAGAGCTTGAGACCCAGAACAAAGCATCTCCTGCAACTACAGCTAGATAAAGGACTGTTCTTTCTGTGGTAGGCTTGATTTCAGTGGAGACTTAATGTAATCCCAGTTTTTGACTTCCAGGCTCGTAGGTTTGGTTGTGTTTTCCGCCAGCAGCAGTGCTGCTTCTTGATTGTCATGATTCCTCAGCCTCTGTTCCAGCATGAACTGCCCAAAGGAGGGGAGGGTCATCTCCAGTGCTTCACTACTCCCTGCCTTTTGGACCTCACCATGTCTGCAGTTTTTAATATGTTGCTTTTGAATAATCTTAATGTTTGGGCCACGAGCTGATGGTGCTTGTGCAGCAGAAGGCTCAGGGAGCCTNTTTTTTTTTGGGGGGAAAGATTAGCCACGTACTGTAGTAATGCCTACTGCATATAATCCAAGCATTTGCTGTGAACAGTTGGAGAAAGCAGTCAGTAAGAACCTAGGATCAATGAAATAGATGTTACTTTAAGCCATCCACAAAATGGAGACCCATACAGTGCCCAGTGTTAAAACCCAAATCTCTTCTCGCGCTTTTTGCTGTGCAAGTTCATCCCCAGGAAAACAGGAGCTGATCCATAGTTCAATTTTCTTATTTCCTT
>VZUA01027143.1:0-15209 GCA_013401035.1 Horornis vulcanius | reverse complement strand
CAATCAGATCTTGTTGGTGTTTATCATCTGGGCCAAGTGACACACGGTACTGAGTTTATTAATTTGCTTCAGCATCTCCTCTTTCAACACCTCAGGTTCTTCTGGTGCATTATTTTTATTAGCTGAGTGCAGTAAGCATCTCCAGCCCCTTCTCTGGAAAAGAACAGCATTTAAAGGGATCAAATGCCTATTCTGCTGTAAGAGTGCTGCTTTGTTGAATTGCTCTGCTTCCTAATGACCCAGTGGGCAAATTTATTTTCTCATATATTTCAAGGAATAGGTATGTTTTCTCCTCCAATTAGACTTTCTAATTTATTTTTTATATTTAAATCATGGCTGATTGTTTAGGATTTTGTTACAGAATTAAGAAAAAACAAATTAGTTTTTAAAAATTCTAATTGTACTTTTTTAAATCTAAGAAATTTAACTTCTTTCCATTCTACAGGAGCTTGAAGCTAAATTGAAATCTGCCTTAAGCAGTATGCCCCTTGTACTTTCCCAGGCAATAAACTTTCCTCACCTAGAGATTCTTCTATCCAGTAACTGCCTTTCTCAAGGAATCCCAAAAGTGTGACCACTCTCCTGACTGCCTAGGCAGGGCCCTGGGCCAGCCTTGTGATGTCAGCTAAGTTTGATTGTCATTTCTAGCAAACTGCTTCATACATATGTGTGTGTGTGTGTGTATATATACATATATGTGTGTGTCTGTGTGTGTGTATGTATTTATGTATGTAAAATCCAATCAACACACAAACTAGTTAATTATTTGTGTTGAGTGACTTTAAAAGAACCAGGGGTCAAACCGAAGCCAGCTGTAAACCCTCAGTTAATTCTAAATTAATAATACAGCATGAGATGGTCCTCTAAAGGTTTTTTAATGTGTTTATATCTTGGCTTGATAAACATAGTCAAGAGAGACAAGATGGAAGAGGCAGAAAACTTAGCAGGGTTACTTTTCCTTAAAAAACAACTTGTGAAAACATCTGTGCAGCTCCAAACTCCCCAGATGTTCTCTTTAACAGAGCACTTACATTGTTTATATTTTGCCTAACACTGGAATTGTGGCAGATTATTTTTGTTGCTGGGTCTTTGCAACATTTTGTAGGTGGTCTCGTAAAAGAGAGCAGATATTTAACCCCCCCACCACCTCCTTCTCCTTTGCCCTGGTTGTTTACACAGCAGAGCCTGGTACCAGCTCCCTCCGATAGTGTGTGTGTGGGGGGCCTGGGGCTCGGCTATCGCTCTGCTTTTGCACCAGAGTCACTCTGTTGGCTCTGCCGTGGGGGCTGCAGGCTGACAATTGTGAAAATGTGAGTTGAGATGATTCAGGCAGTTTGATTCAGCCTGGGATGCCTAAAAGTTGGCCTCAAAATGTTATTTGCTGCCTTTGACTTGTTCACACCAGCAGTGATGGGGAACTATCTTCAACCTGCATGACTTGTCCCTCTGAAACCTGTGTGATACCCTGTATAAAAGGTGTGCCCACAGATGAAGGATCTGGTGATCAGAGTCTATAGATGCAGTGAACCTCAGTAGATTTTCCATTTGCATGAGCTGGAGAACTTGTATATGTATCTTGTACAGTGTACAGGTGCAGATTTCAATTAGGAGTGTTTCTCTTAATGGTTATTTTGCCATATTTTCAGGAGATGTATGAAACACCTGTGATCTCATCAGGTCCAAAGCTCCTTGGGGTCTGAAGGGTTTTACCAACTCCCCCAAAAAATCCCACATGCCAATTCCATGTCATATGGCACAGTTGCAGCTCCACAGGCGTTCAGATGGGCCTCTGTCTTCTGCTCCCAGCCAAATTTCTCTGCTTCAGCAAGTTTGGGCTGATTTGTGATTAGATCAGTTTGTGGATGGCACATTCTCAAAGGAAAACTCAGGAGCTGGAGGAAATGATGTGAGCTGCTTTTTATGCTCAGCTTGTAGCTCTGACTGGAGCTGATGCTCTTTGCACCCTGCCCTAGAGGGCTGTTTCTTGAAGCAGGAATACATTTATGAAAAGCTGTTAGAGCGTGGCCCAAAGCAATGGGCAAAGCAAGGCTGGATGTGTCTCCTGGGGAAGGCCTGCCCAGCTGGAGCTGGGAGCTGGGTACATTGTCCCCAGAAAGGTCAAACAGGATTTACCATAGATGTTTTATTGACATTGCTGTCTTAGAAAATCTTTCTGAACGTGTCTATATGACTGACAGACATAGTTAGGTCACAAAGGCTGAGGATTTAGAAAATCTTATATTATTTTAATTCATTTGTTTTCTGTTTGGTTTTGGTGGGATTTTTTACTACTTCAAATGCATTAATCCTTACTGCACTGGGTGGATTGAAATGAAAAATGTACTGGGTGACTTTAAATGAAAGATGCTATAGAAATACTCTACATTTCCCCGTAACGATATTTGCAAGCTGTGCTGACAATATTCCATACTTCTGACAAAACACAGTTATAAAAAGCCATTTCTCCAGAGCCCTCTGTGGTTAAGTGCCTGAATGCTGGAGTACAAGCTGACAATAGTATGTGGCTGGGATACAACTTAGCATATCATCTAACGTACTCTTAATTCGTGCTTTAAAGTCACAGCGCACACTGAAGAGTGTGCACCCAGCTTTTTACACTGGTGTGCCCAGTGTTAGCCAAGTCTACTTACTCTCTTTATGGGTAGGTTTTTCAGACCAATTTTCTCAGATTTGTTGGTGTTTTGTTCTTCCTTTTTTTCCTTTTATAGCCTCTCCATTTGGTTTCCCCATGTGTGGGGAAAACATTGACTTTCAGCGCAAGAAGCCGCTCTGCGGGGAACGGTGGGGAACGCGCCATATGGTGCAGGCGAAACATCTGTGAATCTCTGACGCTGCAGTTCTGCTTCACAGGCCTTGAGTGCATTTCACACGTGTGCCAAGGAGAAAGGAATACCACACAAAGACTTTCCAGGAGCCTTGATGTATGAGAAAGAGAATGAATTTGCTAGAGGAGACTGTAAAAAAATCAGAGCACTACATTGTGCTAAACAAACTTCCCTAATGGAGCTGTGTTGCCCATATTTGCTCCCTTTCCTGTTGAATTGCAGTGTCTATTTTCTATTGCCATCGTGCAGCGCTGAAAATAAATCTCGTGGGAACAGACATGGCTCATCTTACAACTTGTAGAAAGGTTAATTAAATGTGCGTGGTGCTGGCACTTGTTCACAGCAGCCTGAACCCAGGGATGACAGATTGCCGGGGGTGTGTGAGCAGCTTCCTCCCTCAGCCTCACACAGCCCACAGCTCACAGAGCCGCACAGGGCACCGTGTTTGGAGAACGTGTCCTCTTGGCAGCAGCTCCACTTCTACAGGTAAAGTTATTCACACACACAGGGACTGTCTGCAAAAGGGAGTTCAGCGCCTGTGTGTTTCAGACGACATTTTTGAGGCATTTTCCCAGCTTTTCAGATGGCTCATTGGTCTGCTTACAAGCGCCTCTTTTTCTTTTGGATTTGTCACAAAGACCTTTTGCTTGCAATGATGCTGCTGTTGTGCAGTGGTAATGATGTGGATAAGCACTTGAGTGGAGGTTGATGCATACTTCGAGCACAATCTCTCTTCTTGGTTTTGCTCACATAGCAGGGCACAGCTCTGTGTTCAGAACCACTGGTAACATTCTCAGGGACTGGCAATGCTAAGGATGACCTAATATTTGATGCACAGGGTCTGCTGAGATTCAGTTCAGCTGATGGCTCTGTAGAAAATCCAGTAATTTCTTAGCTAAGAAGTACAGCCATAATCTTTAAATATGAGAATAGCAAATACAGGGGCAGAAAAAGTAATTGTTGCTACTTAGGATTGTAGTCCAGTGCCTGCAGTGCCTTGCTGAGCCTTCTGCATTTGTGGCTTCCTTTCCCCTTCATTTTTGCTCTGCTTAGCCCTCAAAAACAGATTGTGAGAGTGTACTGGGATCATTAAGGAGCTTTAGGAGTAAAATCCTAGTCAAGTCTGTGAGAAAAACTCTGCCAAGTGGCACCAGCCAAAGACACCATTCCCACATATACACATGAGCAACCTCACCCACAGGAATAATCATCGTGGGGCCTGCTAGGATGAAGGACAGATTCCTGTGTCAGCATCTTCATCAGTGGGCATCTCAGTATGAGACTTGGTGCATGGCTTTTCTCAGTGTGTCTTCCACAGTGAGTTGAAATGCTGTCCCCAGGTCTTTGATCAGGATACACTTCAGTGGGATTTGAATGTTGCATGGGCCTTGACCTGCAGAGAGAGGAATTTTACCCTTCCATAAATATCCTGTGCCATGGCAGGTCCTGCTCTCTGGGGCTGGCTGGATCTTGGGAAAACCTATCCATCCACATCGTTTCTAATGTGGGTACGTGGGGCTTGCTCATGCCTGGCTTGCTGGTGCATGTGGGCTGCTCTGCTCATACACTCTCCAATAATTTCCATAGAGGCAGCAAACCAAAAAGCATTGCATGTGTTTCCTCAGCCCCCACCCAGGGCTGTTGCCTCCACTGGTCCAGCCTCAATGGGCAAGCAGAAATGGTGCCAGGAGTGAGGATGGTTATAGGGCCCGTGAATACCTGCTGTGCATGATGAGGCTGAGACCATGGTCTGTTTTATCAGAGGTCATCATGTGATAATTTCCAGTCCCCTGTGATGTCAATGTGAGAGGCACCAAGTCACTGCCCTCCTGGGCACTGCTCTGGTGTGTGCAGCATGAGCTACTGTGCAGCTGGCATGAGCTTTCCTTTCCCCTGGAGAAGAGGCTGGGCCATGTATCAAGGATGCTGACAGTCCAGGGCTGTAGATCTGCCAGCACACAGTGTGTATTTTCTGGAGTGGAGATACAGAGTGTGTTTACCTTGACTTAATGATGAGCACATTTAGAGGTTTCCTTCATGGAAGACTGAGGAGATACTGATAAAACCGAGGTCTGGTTCCTCCTGGACTGTAATACAAATGTTTCCTTTGGCATTCTCTTTTACTGGCTCTGTTCATGGTGGTCTCTGAGGAGCCCATCAGAGGCCTCTGTGCTCGTTGTGTTCAGAGCATGGTTTCTACAGACAACTGCCTGCAGCTTGCAAAAACAGATTTGCCAAACCACACATAATAAATCAAAGCACAATTTCCAAGTGCTAGAACGGGCAAAAGCTATGTCTTGCAACAATGCACTCTTACCAGGACAATTTCTCAGCCTTGCTTTTTTCAGGAATATATAATGAGGGGCAGGAAAACAGGTGGGTAGTAGAGAAAGAAGATGCTACAGATAGGCTTCTCATTGCCTCTACCTGGTTACTCTCAAAAGCAGTCATTTTAAAACTGTCAGAGTACCAGTCCTTGGGAGCTGCTTCATATTCCCCTGTTCTAGAAACTACCACAAGCAGCAAAGCAAGTTCAGTTACAATTCTCCATCACCCTGCAGAAGTAAACTTCCTTCAGAAACAGCTGTCTTCTTTCTTGATACAAACAATCCTCCAAAAATGTCAAAGATAAGGCTGTACATAATTTTTGCAAGGTTATAATAATACTGCTTTTCTACCTCCCAGATATTCATAGGTTCTTTTTTATATAATAATAAACCTTCTCATAAGCTGCAAATTGGCTTGGCATGATCCTAATGTTTTTAACATCAGATTGCATTGTGTCTATGTCAGAACATACTCGCTGAAAAGATCTGAAAGCAAAAAAAAAAAAAAAAACCTATGGGTGTGATTAAAATAAGCCCTAACCTAAAAGCTGGGCCTGTTTAATGAAGGTCCTACCACAAGTGTCTGTTTCTTACTTCCAGTTCTCTTTTTCAACTGGCATCTGAAACTAACCTGAGTTTCTGCTTCAATTAGAGATTTCAACAAGATGCTTCTTGGCAGCTTTTGCTTGCCACCCCTGTAACCCTCTGTAAGGTTAATGTTTTCAACACTGGATTCAAATGTATACCATCCTGCAAGATTCATTCTTAAAGCTTCATTGCATGGGGTCCTCCTGACAGTTCTACAGCTAGACTTTTTGTTTGCATCTCACAGTTGTCCCTTTCCAGGGATAAGGCTTTTAGAAATCCACGTGACACGTTCAGTTATGATCCACTAAGCACAGCTCTGGCAGCTGGTTTGTGGAGGAATGCATGTGAACCAGAAGGAGCCCTGAACTACTTTTGTAAGTGTACCTATCTGGTTACCATCTTTCATTAAATAAATGTTAATGGGGTGAAATTGGCTCTCCCCCGTTGTTAGGGGCAAGGTTCGTAATTCAGACCTGAACCTTCGTTTCATGGATGACCCACAGTCAAACCCGTGTCATCACTGCCTGTCATCACTGCCTGTCATGGGCATCCCTTCAGCTTAGGTCCTTGGGAATCATCATCACCTGAATTTTGTAGCTTGCATTTCCCAGTTCCAAATCCTGCTGCAATATCACCCTTCTTCCTTTTGGGAGGCCCACACACATATCAAAGTTAAGTACAAGTGCGGGGGAGGAATATTCCTCCCTTATTTTCCAAAGTGGTTTTCAGTGGATTCTCACACTCCTGGTGGGAATGAAGCATACAGCTAAGCCCCTTTAACTTTAGACTTTTAACTTACCCTTTAGCTAAAGTTTAATTAATTACTGTGGAATCCATGCTAATTACATACCAAATACCTTACTCATGACCATTATTTTTCTGCATTCTTTAAAACATTTAGTATTCTTGAAGATGACAAATCATGGAACAGAATAATGAAATGGTTTGAGTTGGAAGGACCCTGTAAGATCATCTAGTTCTAACCCTTCTGCCACNAAATTGGCTCTCCCCCGTTGTTAGGGGCAAGGTTCGTAATTCAGACCTGAACCTTCGTTTCATGGATGACCCACAGTCAAACCCGTGTCATCACTGCCTGTCATCACTGCCTGTCATGGGCATCCCTTCAGCTTAGGTCCTTGGGAATCATCATCACCTGAATTTTGTAGCTTGCATTTCCCAGTTCCAAATCCTGCTGCAATATCACCCTTCTTCCTTTTGGGAGGCCCACACACATATCAAAGTTAAGTACACGTGCGGGGGAGGAATATTCCTCCCTTATTTTCCAAAGTGGTTTTCAGTGGATTCTCACACTCCTGGTGGGAATGAAGCATACAGCTAAGCCCCTTTAACTTTAGACTTTTAACTTACCCTTTAGCTAAAGTTTAATTAATTACTGTGGAATCCATGCTAATTACATACCAAATACCTTACTCATGACCATTATTTTTCTGCATTCTTTAAAACATTTAGTATTCTTGAAGATGACAAATCATGGAACAGAATAATGAAATGGTTTGAGTTGGAAGGACCCTGTAAGATCATCTAGTTCTAACCCTTCTGCCACGGGCAGGGACACCTTTCCACTAGACCAGGCTGTTCAATGCCCCTTCCAACCCGGCCTTGTACGCTGCCAGGGATGGGACATCCACAGATTCCCTGAGCAACCTATGCCAGTGCCTCACCACCCTCACAGTAAAGAGTTTTTTGTGTACATCTGACCTATATTTCCACTCTTTTCAGTTGGAACCCATTACTCCTTATCCTATTACTACTGTTCCTGATGACATCTCCTGCTGGGGCTATGCTAATACAGTTAGCACCTGCAAATGGGTCCATAAAAAGAGGCAACTTCCCATTCACTGAAGTGAGAGACAGAAGGATGCTCCTGTACCAGCACCCTCCTCCACAGCACACCTTCAGGCATATGCCTCTGCAGGGTTTCCGTGTGACTGATTCCAAATGTCAGGGGAGATGGGGATTACCTTCTGCAGGTGGAGTGAGTATTGGAGCATTTCCATCTGAAAGTGCCCTCCTTTGTTCACAATTTGCAACTAAGTCGGGGGAGGAAGGGAAGCAAAGTTTTGAATGATGTGACAAGCACTATAGATAACCTGGGCTGTGATCTCTGCCTCAGACAAGAGTTAATGTGCAAGGAAAGCAAGGAGACAGTAAGGTTTAACAGCACAGCAGAGCAGTCAGGAACTGGTCCCAATCTGTTCCCCTCCTTTCCTAGCTGAGGGAAGCTCAGAGGGGATTTCCAGATCCCTGCAAATAGCCCTGCTGGGAAATTTCTGTCTCTCCCAGGCTTATTGTGTTTCTTTTCCTTTCTCTCTTGATGCCTTTTTCCCACCACCGGAGTATCCAAAATCTTCCATTTAAAATAATTAACAATAATGGGGTTCCTGGTGAACTTTATAGAATGACTGTAGTTTCTGTCTTTTCCAAGTGAAATTCCTCCTTGGGCTGGGTGATCTGCCTCCACATAGGGATGATGAAACCCTTTTTGTATCTTTGAAGCCATTGACCAGGGGAGAGACTAAGCTAAATTCCTTTAACAGCCTGTGAGCTGGGCATACCGCATGGGGGATGCAAGCCAGGAAACACTCCCTCTGCCACAAAAACGGTATCTTTCTTTGTTTTTGTTACTTTCAAAAAGCCACGATTTCCAGAACTGGATATGAGGACGCCTAGTTTCAAAGAACATACTTTTCAAAGGACACAAGAACACCCAGTTTTGGCAGAATAGCCTGAAACAATAAATTCAGGAGGCTCAGCCTCTCCTCTTTCCCCCTTCACCCTCTAAAAAGGAAGACTGGGGAAGAGCTCCACATTTGGGGTTTTTGGAGCTCTCACGTCCCAGACAGAACCAGTGCAGACACCTCACCGGGAATGCCCTCACCAGCACGGGATGCTTAAGACCCAGGCACCAGGGATTTCTAATCATGAGCTGCTCTGCCTGAGGTCCTGTTACTACTCCTGCCCCAAGTGCAACATGTGGGTCAGAAGGGGAGGAGGAGGAGAATGGGAAGTGTTGGTTGGGCACTCCTTTTCCAGATTTTACTTTGGGATGTCAGAGGAGCAGTTTCCCTCTGCCTGCCCCAGCCCTGCTCCAGGTCTAATCCAGGATTATGTGGTGGCCACTGACATGGTCCATGCACCCCAAGGTTCCAGAGTAGCTTCCACATCCCTTGGCCCCTGTGGCAGGCTTTCTCTCCATGGCTAATTGCTAGCTTCCGTCGGGACAACCATTTCAGCTACATGCAAAATCTTCAGGCTTTCCATAAGAAACCAGTTTCTTTCAGGATGGGATTATACAGCTCTTGGAACCATAAGAACATGCAGATCTCACAGGGCCACGCAGCCCTACAGTCACCAGGGCAAGGGGAAATTACCCTCTTACTTATTTGTCACATGAGGCTGGAGTCTGTGTTTCCACTCCCTCCTTGTGTTCACACACAAGATTCACAGGCAGCAGAAGCAGGAGCTTTGCCCACTTCCACCAATGCTCTGTAAAAGTGTTTTCTGGGCTGAGGCCAGATGCAAACCTCTGCCCCCAGATATTAAACCAGAAACTCCCAATCTTACTGCTGCTTTTTGCAGCAGTGTTACAGAACTGGTATCCAGGGGCAGTGACAAAACTTTCCCTGATGGATTTTTCTGTAGCCCTTCACCAGTGCCTCCAGAGGCCCTTAATCATGGGAACACAGTGTTACTGCTGCCTCTGCAGGCTGGGCCAGCAGGCACAGAGGGATGGGCAGCTGCCTACAGTGAAGGCAGGAGCATTCCTTTGCCCTGGCCCTCAGACTGGAGTGGACTCCCTTTCCGTTCCCACTCACCTCCATCAAGCCATCAGACTGGGACACCCTCTGTTACCTTCCCAGTTATTGCTTTCCTTGCTCCAGAGGTTTGCAGAACTCCATGGACAGCAAGAGTGTTGTGAAAGGGAAAGATACTTCACTTCACCTGGGGCTCAGGACTTCAGCATTTCCATTTGTTCTGGGTAGGAATAACAGGTAAAAAAAAAAATTCCCACAGTTCTCCATGAAAGAATGAAAGATATCAAAAACATTTTAGTTTGACTGAAACATTTTGTGTCAATTTTTGCCTTTTAGTTAATGACATGTTACAGTAGAGATAATAACCCTTAAAAAGCAGTCACACTAAAAAGCTGTTCCTGAGAAATCAAAACATTTAACTCTGTGACAATATTGAAACCTTCCACTTCCCTGCTTTCAATCTTCCTCATTGTTCCCATTTTCCACAAAACACTGTTGACATGGCTGGCTCTGACTGTGTACTCATAAAATTAAAGAGTAAGATTAAAGGCTCATGTGGTAGATGGACTGGATAGCTCATCAGGGATAAAAATCTGCTCCATCCTGACTCCTTCTGTCTCCTAAAGACTTCCCACCTTTTTGGTTTCTAGTGTGTCAGAACTGCCTCTGTATTTGTGTCTGTGTCTGCATGCATATATGTACCCATATCCATAACTCTATACTCCATATACCTATTGCTTTCTGAACTGCATCAAACACTCCCAAGTGACCCATTCTGGCAGAGCAGCACTAGGCTGCACCCTCAGCCTTCTCTGGCAAGAGGACATCTCCTCCACCCCCTGCACCTCAGCTATGAGATGGACCTGTGCAATGCCTATTCAAGAGAGGTACAGTAGAACTCCAAGGCAGGCAAGATTTGGATCTGAACTTTATGGCTTGTCAGTTAGCCCTTAGCCTCTCACCAGAAAGCAAAATATACTGCTAATCAGAGCAAGCTAGCATATTTTGAGATTTCAGCCTGGACTGTATGTAACTGTAAATGCAGGATAAAACCATGAATCAAATTTTAGGATTTGGTTTGGGATGCCAGGCTACTACTGCTGGGTTGAAAAGGTGACTTCTCTTCCTGCTGCCCAATATAGATGAGCTACAAAACAGTGGGTTAAAAGTGATTTCTTTGATCATCAGTAGATTACCTCTGGGAAGGGTGTGCCCCTTCTAAAGAGCCCAGAGCTGTGATGCTCTGTGGGTTACACCATGACATGATTTCCATCATGACTGGTTACCACCCTGACTGGTTTCTGCTGAAAAGTCAACATGTGCCACGGGTTGGAAGCTCTGACAAATTGAGCAGCAATGCAGCCTGCTAGCAGCCTAGCTCAGACAGTGGCCCCAGGCACCCTGTTGGATGCAATTCCAGCAGCAGAAGGTGAGGAGCCTGGGTTGCAGCTGTTCCATTGGCCAGTGCAGGTGTTTTGGCCCGACAATGAGCTGCTCTGTGGTAAGGCTGCTTTTCCTCAGCCTAACTAGGAGGCTCCACATCAGGACATAAAATACCTGAACTAATGCTAAACAGAAGATGAGTTTGTAAAAAAAAAAGTGGAGAATTTTCAAATTTATCTATGGCTGATAACTAATCTACATATGCAATTCTCTCCTCTCCTAAGCAGGTTGTGGCACTGGATAAAAGGGATGTGGGTAGCATGTTGGTGCCAGCCACATCATTAAGGAACTTTTAAAATGAGAAACAGTCAGATCAGGCTTTGAAAGGTAAATATCTTCCTCCCACTCTTGGTGGGATTTATGCTGTTAGCTGCCACTGGCTCCTTTGAAAAATTAAAAAAAAAAAATAATAAATTGTTGTGTTGTGTCAACCCCCTGAAGTCTGTCTGTGCCGTGTGTGCCAGGTCTCCTGCACTCCTAAGTGTTATGGACTTGTCAGTGATTTTTACAGGACTTCTCTGCCAAGAGCCGTGGAGGGTCTGGGGCCTCTGTCCAGAAGAATGTTCTGGGTTATCCTAAGCACAGAAATGTTGCAAGACTTCAAAAACTGTGGGAAAGAGAGTCTTGTTAGGCTTTAATCTTCCCTCAACATGTGGCTGACATATTCACCATTGCCCAGGCCTTTCCTTCTGAAAGGATTACTTTATCACAAAGCTCTTTTCCTCATTAAATTAAAAAATCAAACCAAACTAACCAAGACCATAGTTTATTTTATTTCATGCTATGGGTTTATTTTAAATGTATTAGATTTCCTTCTTTAAAAAAAATGCAATAACTGATAACGAGTGCATATGGATCTTTTCAGTTTAATGCTTTGTTTACACTGAACACTGGTTTGCTGCAAAATGTGTGTTTTAAATTACTCTGGTTGCTTTTTTTTAAACCAAATATTAACCTCTTTGTGCATGTGTGAGAAAGAGAAGGAGAAAGGGAGTTGAGAGGGAGCTGGCTGATGAGGACCATGTTTTCTGTTGCATTGTTGGGCGATGCCTCTCGCCCTCCTGCTGTTCTGTCATTCCCACTGCTCCTCCCCACCACCCTCAACATAAGAGTCTGAACGTGCAGCAATGTAATATAAAGTTTGTAACACAAAAAAAAAAAAGGAGACAACAAAGAATCTCCTTTTTTTTGTCCAGCCCAGGGGGCCTGTGGAGTGTAAGTGGCCCTCAGTGCCATTGCCCAGCTGTGCAAGGGCACTGCTGCAAGGCCCCATCTCTGCTGGTGACCTGAAGGACAGTGGTGTCACCACGCAGAGGGAGACACGTGGGCTGCAGCACGTACAGCTAGGGAAGCTCCTCATGGTCCCTCATTCTAGCCCAGGAATATCTCAGCTGTGGCTAGGGTCCTTCTTTCTGTGGAGGAGCTCAATTCAGACGACCACCAGGACAAGTTAAAACCACCTCTGCAGCCCCATGCCCTCAGGCTGGCTTTGCCACGAGCACCATTGCTCCTTGTCCAGCAGAGCCCCACTGCTTTGTCCCCACCAGCCACTTGGTGCCAGGGCTTGCAGGCTCAGTTCAGCAGTGAGAGGAGCAAATGTCCGTGCAGTGATGAAGCACGTGCATGTGGACGTGGTGCTCCACCTGGGCTACTATTTGTCACCAATTTGCCACTCCTGCTGTGAATGAGTTGTTCACATCTGCAAAGGGAAGAGGTAAAATGGTGTTTTCCCCCTCGGGAAAGGGTAGCAGCCGGGTAAGGAGGAGAGGCAGTGCTGCAAGTCTCAGCCCAGGAATAGTTTACAAGGATTGCCAGACCCTGTTGAACTGAGTCTCCATCAGGAGGCAAATCCAAATACCTCCTACAGTTACAGAAGTGTACGTGCTTGGTTGGGACCTTTTTGGTGCCAAAGCCTGCCTCCAGCAGCATGTCACTTTGAGGAAGAGCTATTCCTGGGCTTCTCTTAAGCCCATGACAGTCATACAAAGCCCTGAAATGGTTTTACAGATTGCATTCAAAGTTTTTTGGCTCAAGCTGATTTGACTTCAAAAGCAGCCAAATCCACAGAATTTCTAAATCTCCTCAGTCTGTTTCTAAACACAGACCTGATATATTACAGGGTGCTTCCTGTCTGCTGGACACATAGCCCCAGTATTAAGTGAGGACTAATATCACAAATTGAATCCCCTGGAATATCTCCAGACTGCCTAGAAAACATGACCCAGACTTGAATTAAATCCTTTAAAACCAGAAACAAGGCTTCTTGCAAGCACAAATCATGTGGTCTTTAGTGCCTTCCAAAATGAATCTCAGCTCTAGGCTGAGGCTGGCCTCACACATCCTTCCCAGTCCACAGCCTACCTAAATTTCTCTGGTTGTCACTGCCTCACCACTTTGCTGTAAATTCATCCTTATAAAAGTGTATGTTGTCCATCTGTGGAAACTCTCAGAAGCTGAATGGTTTCTAAAGGGAAGGCCAGGAGCAGAGCCTACATGTACAAGTTTTGGCAGATCTTGATGTGAAACAGCCCCCTTTTTGTCCTAATGCTGCACACAGACCCTGTCTTAGTCTCTGTCATAGTTCTTCTGTTTGTCATGTCTGTGTCAACTTAATTTAGCATCATTATATTCTCTATTACTGTTGTAACACCCAATCCCAATTGCAGTTCCATTGTGCCAAACACAGCCTTGGAAGGCTGTCTCTGCCCTGGGGAACCTCGTTAGTCAAATGTGAGACAAACCACAGCAGAGGGCCCTGGGCAGGTGGACATGAGCAAACACTGGCTTGTGGTCTCTGCATGCCAGAGACAACATTTTCAATCCCATGGTATGGTAGTGATGCTCTGTTTAAACTCCACAGCAGTGGGTGAAGATACAATACATTTCTAGTTTTTAGTGACAGTAAACACAGGGGAGTGTGCTAGAAGGGAAGGACAGAGTGCAGCACTTTGTGTTCTCTTTTTCTATCAAATCTGTAAAGCCAGTGCTGAGCCAGTGCCCGCATCCCCAGCACTGTCCCAGTGCTGCTACTGAGACTGTGCCTGTGTGCCTTCTGATGCTCATGTCCTGCAAAGGTGGCAGAGGCAAGAGAAGGAATAAAGGCTCAGAAGAGGAAGGAAACTGAGTTATGTCTTTGCTGGGGCACTGAGCAGAGCTGTGGGAAACAATGGGTCTGCAGGTCCCTCTATTTGGCATCACTGTGTGTTTGATTTTCCTTTATAGGGTGAGCAGGTTTCCTCTGATGAGTGGAGGGCCAGGGTTTTCACTCTCCCTGTGGATGACCATGACTATCAGGCAAGTGCTCCAAAAAGAAAATTAATCTCTCCAAGACTTCAGAGCAAACCAAACCTTGCAATTCCTCAAAGTGTCCCCATACCTCTTTATATTCCGAGAGACCCTGTATCACAACACCTGGAGAAACTATGGCAGGACTTTTTTCCACTGCTTCATAGTTAATTTTCATAATGTAGAAGAAAAGTGACAGCTTTTAAAACTCCACTGTCCTGTCAATGTGGTTGGCCAATGAGTTGAAAAGCTATTGGCAGTAGATAGTGGCAGAAGAATGCACAAAACCTGATCCCACAAACCTTGTTTACTTAGGGAAACAAGCTAAAACCAGCTGTAGCCTGGAGATCTGTATTTCCACCCTGGACAAGCCTTTCACCTAACACTCAAAGTAACATTTCCTACTCCATCTGTAGCAATTAGGAGGCAAGATGTGTCCAAGCAGTTTTCAGGGCAGTTTCAAAGCTGCTGGAGTGGACCCCACACCGACAAGCACATCTCTCACCACCCTGCAGTCTGCCACGCAAGCAGTGACAGGCTCTTGCAGGGCTCTGCTGGGTGGATCTGCCTGGAAGGGCAGGCACATTTTCTGGGGAGATGGAAAAAGAAATGGGCTGGATGATCTGGAAGAGGGTAGGCTTCCTTTGTTAGGGAGAGTGGCTACAGGTGCAGAGGTGCCATGTGCTTTTGACTTAAGAACGAGTGTATATTATTATTTATGATTAAATGTCCGTCTGTCAAATTAAAATGCCTTCTTTTGAAGTTGCACATCACAGAAGAATAAGAGTGAAGCCATAGACATCTCAGTACAATGTTTTTTTGTCCATCATTCTCTGAAGCCTATTGAAGCAGAAAACACATTTGCATTATAAAGGATGCAGTGTCTTTGTGTCTCAGTGCAGTGTCTCAAACCTGAGCAACCTTCCTTTCTAATGATGGTCAAG
>VZUA01027139.1:47789-69334 GCA_013401035.1 Horornis vulcanius | reverse complement strand
GCCACTCGTCCTCCTGTGAGGAGGCTCTGCTAGAACAAAAGCAACAACAAACAGCAGTTTTGCTCAGACAGAAGCACTGAGTGTGCTCTTGTCGCTGGATCTGATAAAAGCCTCATTATGCCAAGGTCAAGGACGGGGGTGCAGGGGTGTCTCTCCTGCCCAGCACTACACACGCAGCAGCTGTTGTGATTACGGATGCTCCCTCCCTGTGTGCAGAGCATATAAAGAGGATAAACTCCTCTGAGTGTTTGATAATAGCCCTGCTGCCGCTGTGGACCTTTGCTCTGTATATGACATTACAGTAAAAACAAGAGGAAAATGAATCCAGCAGTAAATACCCACAATTACGCTGCACTAATTGTTTTAATGGGTTTACGTGGAGTCAACATTTCAGGCAGTGCTGCCCATACAGAGCAAGTAATTAACTCCACTGGTATTCAGAGTAATGGCAATTAAATACAACGAGCTGTTCTACTAATGAATGTGGTGAGAGCAGTGCAAGGCAGGGAGAGTTAGTTGTAACTTTTAATTCGATGAGCTCTGCCCAGCTGCCTCCTGGCAAGTAGCTGATGGCAAGTTGATCAAGCTGATGGTCATGGCCGGTCCCGAGAGCATCTGAGGGTGGGGGGATTCCAGAGGATGGTCACTGGCTGTTTTTCCACATTTGCTGTCAGGGCTGACTTTGTCCTGTGGCAGCCACAGGATGCTGGTAGCAGCAGCACTGACCTGTGGCTGATTGGCTTTGTCAGAGTCCTTCCAAAAGATGAAGCAGTAAACGTGTCCTTGTGCAGCCTTGTCCTTGTTCAGCATCCTCTAACAGGTCCCCTGGGCAATGCTTTATAAATTCCTCCTGCACTGACCCTGGGCAGGGAGGAAATGCTCCTCTGGGATGGGCTGGCAGATCAGAGAGTCCTGGTCCCAGGTGGAGGGGAAAAAAGAAGATCTAAGGACAAGAGGAAGCAGAAAACCCTTGGACATAATCCTCTTGGCAAGATGTGTTTGCCAGACCACTGCTGTCATTTATTCTAGGAAACATCTTAGAAAAAGGACCTGAGTTCCCATCTATGGCTCTATAAGGAAATTATAAAACAGCTATCTATTTTTTCATTAAAATTAAATAATTGAATCTGTCCAGATTCATGTACTTTCCCCCCATGAGATATCCAGGAGAATTAAGTTTCAATTGACTTTCCAGACCTTGGTTATCATAGGAAGCTTTTAAAAAATCAGGACATTTGGCAATTTGAAATTCAAATAGGATTCAGTCAATATGTTTACTATTGCTAGACAGGCATCTTTGTCCCCTGGGTGTTTAATGCCTCAATAAGTAATTGGTCCTTTCATCTTTTATAGGCACAGAGTGAAGAGTTTATGGCTCATACAGTGAATTGTCAATACAAAGGATCTTTTCACCAGTTTTAAATAACCCAGCTCCCAGCTCCATTAAATCCTATTTAAAATTCTCCCCCTCCACCCACCCACTACCAGCCTTGAAGCACTTCTTCCCCCTCCATTTTCAGTGGCATCCCTAAAGTAGCTCTGCTTCACCCCCCAAGCCCAGAGACAAAGAAGACCCAGGCAAAAAAGGGGGGTGAACATGAAGAATAAGAATCTACCCTCAACAGACTGAAATTCCAGGATTTCCAGGAAAATTCTTGTTATCCCTTTATCCATTAAGTCTGAAATTCAAAGTAGCCAATGCACCCATACCCACAGATTTGTCTTTAGAGATAAGGATACAACAATATCAGTTTTGCATGAGTATTTTCATGTAAAGAATATCATATGAAGCTATAGGTACATAAGCAGTGCTAATCTGTTACCAGATTTTCTGTTTTCCATGGAACTGTCACATGTTCATCTTCTTTTGTGCTGTGATTTTTTTTTTTCTTTTTGTTGTAAGTTAANTATTTTTTTTTTCTGAAGAAGAAATTGTCATGCTAATTTCCAAGAATCTCAGAACTGAAAGTTACCTTATTTCTTCAAAACAGGCAGTTCCATAATGTGCTGTTCTTTCAAGGAGCCAGGATTTTGCCAGAGGAACTGTTTCTCTTGGCTGGTTTCCAGTGAGGCAAGACACCAAAAAAAGCTGTTTTGGTCTATGGAGCTCTGACTCTGTGTCACACACTGGCAGCACAGGTCTGAAGCAGCTTAGGTTTGCATTAAATTTGTGTCAGGTGGTGCAAGGTGCAGGACAGATGTCACCTGTGCTGCTGCAGAGCCACCCTCACCTCTGTGCAGGAAACACACAGCTCACAGGAGTCTTTGTGCAAGGACCAGACTCTGAGAAGCACAGACAACCTTCTCTATTTTCCTTTTTGAATATGGTACTGCCTGCCAGCTGAGGGTGTGCAGGAAGCTTAATATCAAAACTTGCACCTCGGTTTTGGACTATGAAGAGTTGAGGGGGGGTGCAGGGTTTAACTTTCTGTAATAATGGGAATAATTCCTCTTATTGTGTGGGTTTTTTGTTTGTTTGTTGGGGTTTTTTAAGTCAACCATCACAAATTGTCTTTTTCAGGCTAAGTTTCTAATTCAGTCAGACCTAAAAAGATTTGGGAAGTCACATTTCTTGAGGCTTTCAACCCAAAGGGCTGCCACATGATTCTGGTCTGTCAATGCTGCTTCTGAACCGCAGAGATTTTTCCCTGACTCAATGCACAAGAAAATATTGAGGCTTTTCCAATGATCTCCTCCAATACCCTTGTCCTGGTGTCTCCAGNGGGTTTAACTTTCTGTAATAATGGGAATAATTCCTCTTATTGTGTGGGTTTTTTGTTTGTTTGTTGGGGTTTTTTAAGTCAACCATCACAAATTGTCTTTTTCAGGCTAAGTTTCTAATTCAGTCAGACCTAAAAAGATTTGGGAAGTCACATTTCTTGAGGCTTTCAACCCAAAGGGCTGCCACATGATTCTGGTCTGTCAATGCTGCTTCTGAACCGCAGAGATTTTTCCCTGACTCAATGCACAAGAAAATATTGAGGCTTTTCCAATGATCTCCTCCAATACCCTTATCCTGGTGTCTCCAGAGATAATGAAACAACAGAATCTGCAGTATTGAATGAGCACCTTCTCCCTCAGCTCAGCTCTCCATCCCCTCAGCTCCATTTATCACTCACCCTGTGGTCTGTAGGGTGGAGCAGCTGCAATATTGGATCAGCAAATATCCTGTGAGTATTCCTTAGAGTTCCTTATATTTAGTGGGTGTGCTCTCAGTGTGACACAGAGCAGTTTGTCACTATCTGGAGGTGACTTAGGAGGCTGGACATTCGTGCTGAGGTCCGTAGTCAGAGGAGAAAGCAGTGTGTAATCAAGGACAAATGCAGGTAAACTGAATTTACCCACTTGCAATACAGGAAATGTAGAGCTTTCATATCTGTATATGTCAGAGTTGGAGTATCACAGTCTTTGTCAATGTTGAAGTTTCAGTCTTTTTATTCCAAATATGCCAACAGAGTGAAGGAATCTTCCCAGATTCAGATCAGAATCCTTCACTGCTGTTAATTGCTCATTTTTATTGCATATGCCATTATTGAATTTAATTAAACTTGGCCCACAAGCTTTGCATGTGCTATAATGAATAATAGTTAATAGTCAATTTCTCATTCCTTTTCAGTCAAAGGATGCCTTAATGCTCTACAAAACATACTGCAGGTAGGTAAGGATTCTTCATCCAGTGTGAAGAGTCATCCCATGGTGCCTGGTAGCAAACCTTCAGCAGTGCAAAAAAACTGCCCTGACTAGGCAGGCACCAAGTGCAAATGGCAAATCCTTGACTGGGGATTAGTGAAGAAGCTGTACTGATTGATATCACAATCTGGCAAACTGCTTGCAGGAACAGATTTGTGTTCTGTGAATGGAGAAATAACTCAGCCTTACTTTTCCTTATCGGACTGGCAGCGTGTCCTCTTGGCAATGAGAGATCAAATGCATCTACAAGCAGCAACTCTCTTATCCCTTAGTCTGAAAAGCCAGGTCAAAATCAGAGCCCAAGCCTAGCAGGATGAAAAAAGCCTTCTCTTCTGTTAGTCATTTTTTTCAGTCCATATTTATTCAGTCCTCAGAGGAATGAAAAGAATATAGAACAACTTCCAAAGGAGCAGTCCTTGTATCAGCTAAAATATTACAACAAGATGTTTAGGAACTTTGCTAGGTATTTTTCCAGTTGGTGACCCTGCTCTGTGACTGTGGCAGCTCTTGCCCTCTGCTTTCTGAGCAGCCACACTGTGTTTGTCCTCACGGGCTCCCAATGCTCGTGGTACTGCAATTCTCCATCAGCTTCCCATGGCTTGGCAGGAGAAATGTCTTCTCCGAGGATCAGACAAGGCAAAAAATTAATTAATAGATAAGGGTCCTCACAGTGGAGACTGATTTGCCTTCTTATCCATAAAACATAACAGATTAAAAGCTGGAACTAAACAACTGGCAGAAAACTGAAACTGCTGGAGAAGTGGGAGCTTTTGCCCTTTGCAGATTAGAGAGAACCTCATCTGCAATCAGGATTGCAAAATTCCCCACTCCAGCCTGGCCACCAATCACTCCCTTTGCTTCATTCGAAGGAGCACAAAGGGAAATTTCCTTCCCTGATCAGGAACGTGGAGAAGGCAATCACTGCCAATTGCATTCAATCAGATGTTTGTTCCCAGCGAGAGAAGACTTCTTGAAAAACAACAAGAAAGTGCTATGCCATTTCACTAATTAAACCCACCCTTCTGCTCTAAAATTGACGAATAACGACACAACTTGACTCATAATCCCTTTGTCTTCTATTATTTACTCTTTTTTAACAGTGATTTATGGGAAGGTAGTGCTTTCATTATTCTTGTTAATTACCTCTGTTCTCTACTTCAGCTTGTAGGATGTAATTGCCTGAAACATAAATCTAGCCTTGCCACCTATGTTCACACATCATTAATATTATCCCGGCCATTCCTATAAAATCTTTATAAAACATAATTATACATGTGCCATTAAGTGCCATGTTGTGTTGAGGATGCACTAAGCATTTTCTGAGGACTAAACTGGTCTGTGTATTAAACTTCCCTGTTTGTGCTGTGTGTTTATGTTTCCCTAAGGACGGAAAACCCAAACAACACTAATTGGTCAGTGACTGTAGATCCAACTAACAGCCCTCCACAAGCCCAAGCCCTGCTAAGTGACTGCTGACACTTCCAAAACGGGGAAGCAGAGGCAGCTCGATGAACACTGAGCTCTCCTTCACTCCCCACCCCTGGAAACAGCAATTTCATCTGGTTCAATGATTACTAGGCAAGGGGGTAGCAGACAAATGCAGCAGCTACTCACCCAAGTGATTATCAAGTTTCTTTCTGTGTGTAGGTAATCCCCAAACAAATTATTTTCATCCTCTCTGCACCTGATACTTCGAGTCAGACGAACGGCGAATCACAGAGAGCAGACACATTCCAGGGGCTGTTTTTTTTCCCCATTGTAATTTTTTAGTATTGCTGATGATTATATGTAAGGAAAAATCTATTAGGAGAGGAAATGCATTATCCCCAGTTTGTTGTTGACACGATATTAGCTCAGTATTTGTCAGGTTTCTGGTAGTGAACAAGTTTATAGGCAGCACTTCATCTCTCCAACAAAACACTCGGCTGTGTGAACAGCAGTAATATCCCAGCTGAGCCTACTGAGGAACATCTTTATTATCTCTCTCAATGGCAAAACCAGCCAAAAACCCCCAATTCATTTTTTGCAGGTTCATCTGCATTATTACCTACGTGCACATTTGGAGGTGCTGGATCAGCTAATGGAAGCCCTGCAGCCAACAACTATTATCCAGTGTATTTCCATTAACTTTCATTCCCCACAATCATAGAAAGGACAGCCTATAAAACACTGCAATTGCATTTACATTTGTTAATTACTGTAAATTTGGTGTTTGAGATAAGAGCATTTGCTCTCTCCAGGTTTTCTACCTGATGGATCGTGGCTGTTACGGCTTTTAGTCGGATTTGCAGTGAGATCCTGCCTGGGGGGATTCTCCTGCCTTACACCAGTGTGCAAGATCCACATCAGACCATCCCACAACAGCCCTGCCAGGGCCAGGACCCTGAAAACTCAAGCAGCAATGCAGATCTGAGAGGCACAGGCCAAAGGGAAGCAACAGAGTGAAGTCTGATAAATGAAGTCGAGACATTTTCTCTGTCTTTTCTTATTCTTTTGTTGGCAGCAAGGAAAAATATTTCCTGCCTGAGCCCACCTGGGGTAATGGCATTCTCGATAATGCATTTTATCCGAGGAAAGCTTTGTAACTTGGTTACTTTGGCAGGGGAGAAGCATGGAACAGGACAAGAAATATGAGTCTTTAAATTAATTTTGTAAATCTATGCCAGATTGGGGCAGCGAGCATGAAAGAGGTGAGTCAAAGGCCATACTCACCACCAATTACAGTTCCCAGAATTAGGCAGCTTAATTCTTTTTTTCTTTTTTCCAAGGAAACATTTATTTCTTACAATCAAGTCTATCTGATATAAGCCATAGAGGTAAACCAGGTCCTGGGACTTCTGAGTGCAGATGTTCTACAGAGGTGCATGTGCCTTCTGGAGATTTCAGGTCCAAAATGAGCGGGAAAATTTCACTCCAGTCCTAGCTTAAACTGCTAGAAGTGACTCCCCAGCTTAAAGTACCAACTCAATAGGGTCAACTATGAGGCATTCAATCCCATATTAGGCTAGGTATGTAGGAAAAGTTGACTGATTTGCTTCTTGGCCACCTGTTTTTCTATATTTGGGAATCTGATATGTCTGCTGAAAGCTAAAATTCTGCCCTGGTGGTTGAAGCCCTTCATTTGGGAAGTGCATCTCTGTGTCTCCTGCCTCCTGACCTCCCCACCAACGCTGGTTTGGGATACAAGTGTCCAGTGTGGATGGTCAGCAAGGAAGGCTGCACCATCAGGAGCTTCTTACAGTCAGACACTGAATATATTTTCATGCCAAGCAGGTCCCTCTGCAAGTGATTTAATTAAAACTTCTGAATTAATAAGCTTATCCTTCATTAGTAGTCAGAGTAATAAAAGCAGCATGGAACTTCTCTTTAATGGAACAAAACATACCTAAAAAGCAAAAAGGAATGTGAAGAAGCAGCTGTAACTCTGTGAGCTGCTTTTGCTGCTGTGGGTGCATCGATGTAGTGACTATCAGGCAACTGCTGGGTGTGTTTTAGGGAGGGAAGAAAGGCTGAACAAAGGAGTGTGTGTCAGAAATAATGCAATCAGCTCTGGAGGTTAAAAACACAGGGATGACAAGAGAACACTGAGATCTGATATTGCTCAGTGTTCTTATAAACCAGGACACCTCAGGTATGCAGAGGTGATGGGTGTAAGGCACCTGATCATTTACCAGGAGTGCAGTGGAGCAGATTAGCCAAAATCTTCTCTCCCTTTGTGAGGAAAAGTCATAAAAACATGGAGAGCCCCAGACATGGCAGATACTGAGACCAGACCACAAGGTTGTGCATCAGACTCATCTTTAATTCTGGATGCATCACACACCACTTAATGCCTTTTGTCTTTTTTTAAAGTTTTCTGTTGTTTCATAGTTTTGCCTGAGTTTTACAATCTTCTGTTACAAACCCAATGTGATTGTATCTCCTGCACAGCTGGGGGTTCCTGAAACTAGTTTTCCAAAGAAAATGTATTTTCCATCCATTGCCTCCATGAGCCTCCCTACTGAGAAGAGTTTATGCTTAGCTACACTAAGGATGTAATAAATGCAAAAGAAAAGGAGGTAAAGTGAGGATCTAAAGACCTGTATCAAATTTTATCACTAGAAGGTCTGGCAATGAACACAATCCTATTTTTTTTCTGTTTAGCACATTTTGGAGTTCATTTTTTTTCACAGAGACCTCTACATCCACCTAAGGGATATTCTTTGCTTTTATTTAAAGTACCTAAATGGGTGAACTGGTCAGACTCTAATTGTGTCTGAAAGGCTGCAGCTGACACACACTGGAGACTTAATTATGTAGTGTGTGGCTCCATCTGTCAGCTGCAATATCTTTTGTTACCAAGAATCAGGCTGCCATAGAAGATGACGTGACAGATTCAATTTACTGTCACAAGGATAAGAGTTATGTGGGCATTTGAATGATGCTGGAAATGAGAACTACATTTACACTCCTTGTGTAGAAATTGAAACGTAATTTACAGCAGAGTTTGTCCAAAATATGAAGCTAAGATTGAATGGGTGGCAGTCAATGCAAAGCTGAAAACCAGGAAACAATTCATTAAAATATCATTAAATGGAGGATAGACTTCAACAAAACTGCCTGAGTAAAAATGCACCCATGCACATGCAGAAAAACTCTGAAGAGTGCTTTTTGCATTAAATTACTGTAAACAGCAATTGTAATAAAAATTCAAGCACTTCTACAGGAAATCTGAGAGGAAAACACAAAGATCATGAAATTCCATTTGGGAAGGAGGAGGGATACAGTTTTCCCTTAGAATAGATATTTTTGACCTTTTTCACTCTATTTATTATAAATATTTTTCTAGGCTGGTGCAGGTTGCTGTAAAACTCTTTAGCCATGATGGCTGTAAGGTTGTCTTTCCTTTCTGTCTTTGTAGACAGCTCACAGGTCATATAGTGAGGCACACATAATTTTTTCATCATTTTCCTTAATACACACCTCTCCCATTGCAGTTTGTGAAGCCCAAACAGACAACTTGGGAAGCAAAGCAACCAATGGCAACATGATGGCATATTTACCAGAAAAAAAAAAAAAAAAAAAAAAGGTGAAAAGTATACTATAAAGGATTTTGTTATTTGCTCTAAAATGAAGCCTTGTTAATTAGGAAGTGCTTTCCACAACTGACTTAATTTGAAATTGGAGAGGACCCCTTCAATTTGCTCATAGGCTGCCATATATTTCAGCTGATGAACAACAACATTATTTTTAGCAAGCTATACATTCATCACAGAGCGATGCATCTGGCAGTCTAACCTGCCATTAAGTCAGTAGGCAATAAACAGTTTTGAAAAACTCCCTGTATTTATCAGCTTTTGAATTCAACGGTTGCCCAATTACCCCTAAAATTGTTATAATCTTAGTTTTAGGTGAAAAGCTCTTATTGAAAATTTACTAGTTATCTTCCATAAATGTTAGTCATAAACAACACCACTAAATCATAAAAAATATAACAGCTTGTGATTAATCTGGAAAGAGACTTAAATTCAGTTCTAAATGCTCTCTCATCCCAGCACCCGACTAGGACTGATAAATTGAATTATCTTACTTAGTGTGAGGTTTGCTGCGAGCTTGCTTGTTAACCTCCCTGGGATTTCTATTTTAGCATCCTGGCAGAAGTGTGAAAATTCAAACTCCAAACCAGATTTTCTGCACATGGCACCAGTTTGTGAGGATCTTACAGAATCCTCTACCTGCACTCTCTTGAGCATGCCTGTAACACTCATGTTGGGCTCTGTGTCTATTCAGGTGTTACTTCCCAAAGGCCACAGTAACCCGAGGCCAAGCAAACCATGATTTCTCCATAATTCATCCTATGTTGAGCCCACCTGTTCTGATCAAACTGAACCTCTTACCCTACTCTGTGTTTAGGTTTCCAGTGTGAGCTGCAGCCATGAAGCAAACAGGAGACACGAGCACGAGGGATGGGCACAAGGACAATGATCTGGGCTGGTGACAGCTGCAGCTCAGAGCCAGGGTGAGTAAAACTGTGACTTTATGGGCTACACCAAGCATATGTGGGTGAATTTTCCATACTAATTTGTACTTTGCAACCACTGAAATACATTACTTCCTCTGTAACCAGTAATTCACATCCACTCCCTGTTTGACAAACTGGAGCTGAAGCTGAGCAAGAACTGGCTGGTTAATGAGAATTCCCTCAACACTGATTGGAATATTGCTCTTGTTTGCAGCCTAACTTGAGAGCTGCCCAAGGAACAAAGCAAATCTAACCCATAAAACCAGGGCAGCAGTGCTGCTGGCTAAGAAGGGAATGGTTGAAGGGAGGATGCTGCCGGAGCAGCTGCAGAATTCTGCTCTCCAGAGGGCCAGGGCTCAGGGGGATGCCCGTGGTCCTGGGCTGCTCCAGCTCCCTCCTGGCAGCCTCTGAGCCATTCCCTGCAGAGATCTGCCAGCTGACAGAGCCAGCCTGTGGAACTAACACCTGCCAGCTGGCTGCAACCCTGGGATGGAGGTGCTTTTTATTTCATCCCCATATTTATCTTCCCAAACGCCTCCCCTTTGCAACCTTGCCAGCAGAACCCTCTAAGGAAACCTCAGGGCTGGTGGGGACAGAGCAGTGGGACATGCTGGAGGATCCCAATGGGAACAGTGGTACCTGCTCTGCAGACAGTTTTGTTTGGCAGCCACACGAGCACTTTAATTCCTTCCACATACAGATAATGTTCCTTGCTTCCCAAATGTGCAAATCAAGCAGAAAAAACCTCCAGACCTTTCAATTAAATCCCATCTAACTGATACCACAGGAGACTTTTGACCAATGCTGAGAACTGAGATATGTTTCACCTCAGTAAAATGGGTAAATAGTTTCTGCTGCACACCAGAAAAATGTAGAAGGCATGCAAACTTTAAACCACCATTTGGCATTAAATACTTGTAAAAGCCTTCTTCCCTTAGATTAATATCTCACATTTATCTGCACTATACATTCTGGAGACATGGTGAAAATTGCTTATTTCTAATAAAATGTAGCAACAGTACCCTGAGGAAAAATTACTGTGTTATGAGATATTTTTCCCCTCTACCACAGCCAATTTAGTTTTCATTTAAAATTCAATAACTGCATCATACTCAGAACCTTCCATGACTGTCATAATGACTTTGAACAAAAAGTGTGCTGTAAACAAGGAAGATTAGAAAGACATTATTGAGGTAATTTCTCCCCAAGTTTCTCTCACACAGTCAGGGATGCAGAAAACGGATGCAACAGTTAGTGTGGATATGGTATAGAAATAAGCAGGAGAAAGCAAGCACTTTGTTCTGCAGATACTTTGGTAATAAAAGCATTACTGCCCCCATTTTATTTGAGATATATTTTACTGCTAGGTGGAAGGAAACGCTTCGTTGTTTTCTCACTGAAATGTTGACGTAAGTGAAGAAGACAAACAATGTAATACTGCTAGGAAAATGCTGCCTGCTCACTGGAACTTCTTCTCTCCTTGTGTCTGCATAAGGGGCTCTGACAGCAGCAATGGGATGGATCTGCTGGACAGGGGCTGCTGCTCCAGCCTCTCCATCCTGCACCCTGCTGCTCTGTCAGTAGCATCATTTCAGGAGAAAAGGCAGAAGGAAAAGAGTCTTCCCCTTTTCTTTTTGCCTGGTGAGTGGCTTGCACACTCCCCTCACATTTTAAGAACCTGCTCTTCCCTGCTCTCTCTGGGGATGCACAGAAAAGACACCTGAGCAGCTGCCTTCTCCCCAGAGAAGGACTGAGCACTCTTATTTAACAGAAACGTACAAAGTCAATTAAAAAAAATCCTGGTCAGGTTCTTTGCCTCTGGACTAATCTAATCAATGGATTTTAAAATGCTGATAGCAAATTTCTGGGGCTTGCCAGGTAATTAAACCAGAGGAGGTCTCTGTAGGCCAAACCCTGATCACATTTATACCAGAAAGACTTACTGGTGTTTTATAACACCATTGACTTTGTCCTCTTTTCATTCATCATTTATATCCCAGGAACTGACAGACCACCTGCAAGCAGAGGTGGCTTTTTGCATAGCTATGGCACAGATGTCTTCAAAAAGTACAGGAATCTTTGGACAAATGGACTATGAAGAGCAAACGAAACTTTAAAAAAGTAAAACAAACTCCTGGAAGTGAGCAAGAAAGTTCTGGTGTGTTCTCTGACACACCCAGAGTAAGAACCAGTCTCTCATTGCACAGGATTGTCCTCAAATGATAATCTACTACGTGGATTTTCCACATCTCTGTGGTGGGCTGGTCTCTATCAGTCACAAAGGTTTGGGTGTTCTGCTTCACTCTCTGTTCAGAGCAGTTCTGGATGTGTTGTTTACTATAAACACTTATCCTCTGTTTTGAGAAAGGTAAGAAACAAAAGGATGGATTCTGCCTCATCCTCGTGCCATGCTTTTGTGCAAGAGGAAAACAATTGTGTGAGTACTTTCCTACAGCCTGGCCACGCCACGCTGGTTCAACAGTTGGGATTATGAGATAAAAGGATGCTGTTCAGACTGATTAATCAAACCCCCTTATGCTTGCCAAAGCCTAATTATTCTTTGATCTACATTAATGACTTCAGAAAGCATAGCACACCTGGTGGGAGTTCTCAATGGGGAGCATTTTAGACTAAAAAGAAAACTCCTCCCTGTGTCACAAAAACCTAATTTGCTTATATCAGTAGAATCAATTGTTTTATACAGAACTGTGTCTCCCACAGGTACTGTTGGTTGTGTCAAAAGATAACGTAGGCAGCTTTTACTTTTATTTTATCAAAATGGTATTGTTTGACAAATAGCAAACTCCATCTCAGGGTGACTTGAAAAACCACATTGTTATCACAAACTATGGCTATCTGCAGCTTTTTATTGAACAGCCTGGCTGTAACTCACATGAGCAGAGGCCTTATCTCATGGTTTCTGCATTCTCTGGGAGATGAGTGAGTGGCTCATACCCCAATTTAAAACTCAGCAAGACATTAATTTACAATCCAGATCCAGAAGCATTCACATGGATAAGGATGACACAGCATCACAAAAGGAAAAAAAAAATTCTGAACAAAGCAATTCACCCCGGCTCTACTTGATTAAAAAAAAAAAAATCCCAGCATTGTGACAACTGAAACGTTGAAAGCATAAGGTCTGTGCTTGTGCACTGGGTATTTACTGCATCAAACAATTCTTTATGATCATCAAACAGGGCCAACAGAAACACCTAAATACAACAGAATCTTCTGTAGCAAATCTACCTGCAACTGCATCAATTTCTAACAGAAATTTTAAGGTTGGCGTGAGTGACAGACAAACAAAGAGGTGTAGGTGAGCACCACAGACAATAATAGAACAAAGGCTTAATGTACAGCATTTGCAATCAGAATGAGTTATGGTAAACTGATAATGCCCACAGGGATCTTGTTTTGGTCTCCTCTATGCTCTTGAGGATAAACTTGGGAGGAAGATATAATTTGCTTTACAAGGAATATATGCTCAAATCCCAAAGCCAGGAGTAAAATTTCCTGAGCATTTGTGGATGAGACCACCTTGACAACACTCTACATTTTGGGAAGCTGATACTCCTTATTGAAATATTTAACAAAGGAAATGAAGAACCAAGTTTTCATATCAGAATTAAGTGCATCTAAACAGGTGTTGTCTATGCAGAACTCAGAGGAAGCAGAGAAACCAACAATCTGGTGTTTACCAGGGTGCATGAATATTTGAGAGGCCTGGAATAAATCAGTGCTGGAGTTTTGCAACAAAATGACAGGCATGAGTTGTGTTTGCCAGATAATTTGGAATGTATCAGTTTCACAGCATCACATGGAGAAGATGAGCAAATCTGCGTGGTACCAACTGCCCAACAAACCAGAACAGATCCTCCAAGGTTCCTCCACTTTATTTTAGGACCTTGGAATTTTAATGCCTTGGGCACAACCTGTTCAAGGTACCCAGGGGCCACACACTGTGGCTGTAGGGCAGCACATGGCTGGGAGAAAACCCAGTATCTGGAGGAGATAAAATCTGTTATTTGTTGTAAATCTGATGCCTTGGGGTGGCTGACCTGAAATAGAGACTGGAGAGAGCTAGAGAATAAAGCAGATATTTATTGAAAGATCTTTAGGGTACACCTTGGGCAGTACAGCAGCCTGGCCAGGGCTACACCCAAGGTGGACCCAAAATGGTCACAAAATGGACAAATGGTCACGAGGTCTCACACTTTTATAAGTTTTGGTCCATTTGCATATTGGGGTTTAATTGTCCAGTTGCAGCTCCAGGTTTTGAAGGTCCATCCTTTCTTATTTTCCTTCTTCAGTTCACTGCTGTTTGTGCTTTTGGGCCTGAAACTTGTCCTTGGTCTTCAGCAGGAAAAGGAAGAGAGCTCACTAACACTTCATATGAGGCTCAGAACTGCACCCCTAGACAGCACAAAATCTGAAAAACATGAAAGCTAGAATTTAAGGCATCAAACCAACACTTTCCATCCACAGCCACGAGGTTTCTGAGTACCTGCACAATCCATATGGCATGGAAGAGGCACCAGCCTCCCCCTGCCAGCCCAGTCCAGGGGAGCAGGGCTTTGGGTGATCTCCATCCATCAACAGGGCTTCACTTGTGAGAGCAGACATTCCTGCCCTGTTATGTTTGCTTTGTACTATCATTTTCTTCTCATCAAGAAACAAACTCAATTATACTTTTCTCTGCTCCAGGCGTAACTAATCAGCAGGCAACTCCCTCAGTAAGCCCAGCCATTTCAAACACCTCCTCACACGCACAGATATCTCAAATATGAAGTGTTACTTCTATACCCCTCAAGGGCTGCAGGCACAGTCATTAATCTTTCTTTCATCTCACAGAATCCTAATAAAACAATCACCTCCCTATCCCTGAATTGGGTAGGTCCTAATTAACATGCTAATTGGGCAGATCTTCCCTAATGACTCCCAAACCTCAGCAGTAATATGTTATTTAGATAGAAAAGAGTTATCTAAAAGATAGGTAGAATTAAAAAACTGGTGAGACAGAGCAGAGTTTGGATAGGCAAAATGCTGAAACGGACATTTCTGCTGTGAAAATTAAAATTCTCCAGCTGTCTATGCTACAGATCACAGATCCAGCACCTTGCAACACTCAGAACAAGAATTATTTTGGAGGTAATATACAGCTGTAGTAAAGAATATTATTCATGCAGAGAGAAAAACCATACAAATAACAATGACATTTTAAAATATAATATTAAATCTGTTCATTTTAATATCTAAATAAATATGGCTTTTATTATCTGACACATAAATGTACAAGTTGCCTTGCAAACCCAGCAATGCCAGCAGTCCTGGCACTTTGTATTCATGAGCAACTTCAAGGTGGATAGTTCAAGTTTTAATGGAATTAGTCCACTGGGGCTGGTATTGTGTTTATGCAGTTAGAGGCTCAATATAATCAAATTTCTCAAAGAAAGCATTTGCTCTCTTCAGAAGATAGGATTCAATAATAATTTAAATCCCCCGTTAAGCTAAAATGAAAATATTGGCAGATGCCATTAAAGTCATTGTTCTGAAGTTTTCTTTCATGCACACCTCGTAGGTAAAAGCTGAGTTCTTCCAGTAAGAAATTAGGTTTGAATCTTATAAAAGAAAACCTTTGATGTGTATTGCTTGAAACATGCACTGCAGGAGTCCCTGCAGACCTGGCCTTGCCCTGCTGCAGCTGAAAAGCAGCATTTCTGTACCTGCCACACGTGCAGCCAGGACAGCCTCACACCCCAGCCTTGTGCCAGGGAGGACAAATTCTGTGTCAGGATCACATGGCAGCAGCTCACCCTGCTCCAGGAAACTGAGACAAACCTGAAACTTGGGCCCTAAACTGGAAAACCTCAGAGGAAAACCAGATTTTCTTTTCCTTATGCTCTTGGAGCACGAAAACTAAGAAATACTGGCATTGAGACACCATGGTATTTTCTTGTACAACTTTCTGGACTTTAGCTCCATTTAAAAAGGCCATGAAAAGTAGTCAGAACATTTCATTTTCAGAGATATTTTGTTTTCTCATGCAGAACAGTTTTTCATTAAAAGTTTTTTTTACAAACTGCCAAAAACTAAAATGAAATGTTTTTGTCCTGTATTCCGCTATTCCTTTCAGTTTTGATTTTTATGACCCTTGTTCACAAAAACAAGATTCTTTCTTCTCCAGCCACCTCATTTTACAATGTCTAAAAGTAAAAAATAATGTCCCCAACTATTCATATGTTTTTCCTGAATATGAAATAGGGAGAGGCAATGTAATTATTACCCATGGCTGGTACAGACCAAGAAAAAATGAGTGCAGCTGAGCTTTTAAGGGTTCAGGTCCTGTTTTTCATCATTGCAAATCTCCTCTCACTTCTGAAGGCTCATTTGATGAAGAATTTGCTGGTTTCATTTACTGGCAACTGCAGTACAAACAGTGGCTTCAGATGTATCATCAGAAGTCCTGTTAGGGGGTCAACACCCTGCTCCACTAAAGTCAACAAAGCATTGATTTCAGCGAAGCCCCTGAGCCCCTCTGGCACCACACTGCTGCTCTTGCCTTCACATGAGGCAGTTTATAATACACATTTAGATAAAATACAGAACAAGAGGCATCAGCCTGAACAGATAAGACAGCCTCAGTAATATAAAATACAGCCTAAAAGAAACCTGTCCCTTTTTTATGTCTGCATTACTGAAGTGCACGGGATCACAAATACACATCGCTTTTCCCATCCATTGTTTTGAACAATATCAGGTGTTTTTTAGGAGCTATTGACAAAAAACATTACAGTGAAGTTACTGCAGCATGTCTGGGGCTCACCCACGTTTCTTGTTGGTGTTATGTGGCATCAGGGGGCTGGACAGTCCTTGGGTCAAAACTTCTGAGTTACAGAGCAGGCTTTCATTTCACAGCAAAGTCTTATGGAACATCCTCAGCCTGCCTGGTCAGGGTGTTCTTCTGAGCATACAGAACTCCTTTACAGCACCATTAAAAAGTACCTGTTTATGGTGTCCTCATCTATCNAAGTTTCCACAACAGCAGCCATGCAGGTGTCAAAAATGGATGCAATTTCTATTCTTATTCCTTTTTTTCCTTTTTTTTTTTTCCTGCTATAGAACCTCTTCAGAAGACAGCATTAGTGTTTCTGTGTACTGCACTAGCTGGACTTGAAGGAAAGGCAGCCATGGAAAAAGACTCTCAGAGACTCAAAAAGCCTTAGAGCTTTAGGGTGAGGTATCTTGCAGAGTGTGTTTTTCTGACAGAAACACATTTCCCTCAGCTGTATTCACATCCTCTGCAGGCTCACATCATGGTTCAGTGATATAATTTATCCATCTTAGACCAAACCCGCTGCAGCTGTTAGACACAGAGCACTGACCCACTATGAATTTGCTCTGCTGATTCAAATTTTTTAGAGAAAGAGTTGACAGGTTCAGTTTTCACTGTCAGGATCATGTACCAGCTGTCTGAAGCACTTTAACATTTTCTGAGATCCCATATCCTCTTCAGCTAGCAGAAAATAAACATAAGCTCCTAGTTTCTTGTTTTACCTAATTCACTAGAGATGCAATTGCACGTCCATGCTTGATCTGCTTCAAATCCATGTGGCTAGATGGTCCCATNGCAGGCTTGGCTAAGGTTGTACCAGTTTCATGAATGCACTTTAGGTAATGTGGACTGTGACGTTTTTGAAAGGGTCTTTGTGAAAATATACCCTTTTGCTCTTTGTTTCAGAATTGCTTTTCTCCCTTTTGTTTTGGTGTTTTTTCAGAAACCAGTTTTAACAGGAAGAGCTTTCAGCTGCCTGGAAAGAACAAAACAAAGAGAGGAAACTTTTGATTTATAACCTTTTCTAAACAACAACAAAAAAATCCCCCATGTAAAACATCCCCTGATGAGACCTGGGTCATGATGCCACCCCTGCTCAACTGGGTGAAATAGTCCTAAGTGAGCTCTAAGAGAGCTCAAAAGAGAAAAGATTCTTGAGGCAGCTGAGGGTCTAACCTTGATCCTTCTGAGATGACCTGTTTATTGAAGTTGCTGTGTGGAGTGTAATAGATCCGTGGGTTTTGAAAATCCACTAAAGGATGTGTGGGCTGAAAGCACTGCAGTGATGTAAATGGAAATTTTCTTTCTAAAGAGTGAAATATGCAGATTTTGCTCATTGCTTTCACATAAGCGAGTGACCAAATGAAGAGAAAACTGATCAAGAAAAATGTATGCATAATAAAAATGTGTACATGCTTCATCTAAAATTCATTGCCTCCAAAGCCTCACCATATAATTACTTAATCTTGAGCAGCTGCATGCACAATAAAATTTGCTTGCACTAGGTCTGAACAGAATTAATTTTTCCTGAGGATTGTAACATAACCAATACCCTGCAACTGTTCAGCAAGTGGCAACTGAAAACACCACAGAAGTAACTTGAATTAAAAAGAACCTGCTCCAACCAGATTGATTCTGAGCTGACATTTGCTGGGTTTAATCATGTACTTCATTGTATAGCAGCAAGAGCCTGAAGAAAAAACAGAGCTACTGCACACAAAAGTTTATTAATGAATCAGATCTGATCCCTGCCTTGCTCTGCTCAACAAACATGAGAGGCTTTATGTCACAGCTGAAATATTTCATTCCTTCTGTGAGCTCAGGAAATTTGGGTCCTAGGCAGGAGATTTTAGACATTGTACCTATGTCTTAGATTCCTTAGGTTCCCAGAACCTCTGCAGGTGGGTCAAAGGGCTGGGGTCTCAGGAAGGGTTTGGGGGCATCCTTAGTGTGGAAGGGAGAGCCTCAGTAATCTTGTTTGAGCAGAACTTGAAATGGAAGATTCTCTCCACCCTGTCCTTTCAGCAAAATCACTCCTATGCTGACAGCAGGATTTGTTTCCACCTGCCTCATTTTTAAAATAGCTGTTCCCATCAAATTCCCTTGAATAATGTTTATTACTGGGTCACCTGCCTTGAGGTGGGAGGTGCAGGCAGTGAAGTGACCAGGCTGATTCTGTCCTGGAGCACTGCTGTCCTTTAACCTGTGTCCTCACCAGCCCTCCTGCAATGCTGCTGCTGGAAGGACTCCTCTGATTATCAGTGAATTATTCTAACACCTCTCTGCTTGCTGCCTGTCCAAGGAGGTGACTGACCTGGTTACACTGGAATTAAGAGAATGTCTCCCACTGACTGCACCAGACACAAGGCAGGTGTACAGAAAATTCAAAGTCCCGGTCTTGTGAAATTAATAGTTTAAATTTGTGAATTTAAAAAGTTACTCCAGCGAGAGGAGCTGCTCGACAGAGATTCAGCTCCCACAGTGAACAAGGGGCTGAGGGATGCTCTGAGTTTACCACGGATGACTCTTCCTCACACATCCAGGCTGCTCACTGCCATGCTCACCTACGAAATAAAAGAAATTTCACACTAATCACAGGACCAAGAACTGCCTTTCCCCTCCCCAAAACCCAAATGAGTTCAAAGTGCTTGGGGTGAGAGTTGACGATGGCCACAGCCAGACAAGGAGGGTAGTGGCCCATGTAGTTTTGCAATTAAGCTAGGTTTGCAAAGTTTTTATTTTGGAGAAAAGAACTCATCAGGATCTCTTATAATTGGAAATGAAACTAAATGAATGCCACTGCTTTTATTCTGGCAGCTGAATTCCAGTAATGCTTAGCAATTGCCATGTTTGTAATGTAAATTTACTACTGTCGCTGCACTGAAATAGATTTCTTCTTTTTCCCTACTCATCAAAGTAAAAAATTTGCTCCAGCTGCTGCTGATCAAGAACTTGGAGAACATTACCCAGACTATTAGTATTCAGCACACACTGCTAGGTGCACAAATAACTCACTAGCATCTTTCTCAACCCACTTAATTGAATCATGGCTTGATTAGGTTCAACAGACAGAACAAAATATTTTCCAAGTTTGAAAAGTTTGACCTACCTTGGATGAGTAAAGAGTGGTAAGGGACACATCCACAAGAAAAATCAGCTTTGCCTCTCTCATCTGAATCCATGTTCATCTGAGCACTCTGATTTTAATTTGCTTCTTTCTTCCTATTTCTGTTAGTGCTGGAAGACAAATGAGCTACCAGGTACCACAAAAGGTCAAAAGACAGAGCAAGAGAAGTTTCAGCATAACTAGATTTTCTCATCCATTGCATGATTCTGCTGCACACAGAGGGGATTTCTGCTCTGGCTGTGCTCTCACACAGGACTGCCACAGCTGCATTTGGCAGAGCAGGAAGGGATGCTGAGGAAGGTTTGAGCTCTGGAGCCCCACGGGTCCATCCAGGTGGGTGTCCTGCCTCCCCCAGCAGCCATCAGAGAGTACCACTCCTCCAGGCTGCAGTGTCTCAGCCTACAAAACAATGCTGTGCCTCAGAATAAGCACAGGTACCTCCAAAGACAGGGAGAGATGTTGGTTTTCCTGTGAATTCACCTGGAAAGGAAGGGAAATGAGGGGAAGTTACAGGTGAGAGGAGCCTTGCTGCTGAGCAGAAATGCCAGATCTTTTCTTAATGGAAACCCCCTTTTTTATGGGAACAAAAATTGGCTAAAGGGTTTGTGTATTTACCAGAAATCACCTAAAACAGTGGCTGTGCCAGGTGAACACACTCTTGTGTCTCTTGCATTTCTTTTGCCTCAGCTGACAATTCCTAAATTCCCTGTTTGCCATGCTGGTGTGACCCAGAGCATCTCTCCCAGCCCAAATCTTGGGATGCAGTCCCACCTCCACTGAATGAACTGCAGAGTCCCTGCAGACCTGGCCAAATCTGGGGTGTTGGAGAAGCATTGCCTGGAGAAGAGCAGAAGCTACAAGGGGAGAGAGCAAGGCTGCTCTGTCAGCACCACAGCTCTGACAACTTTCCAGTTTCTTGGTGACCTGGCACGTAACAATGGGGATGGAGGCACCTGGAGGCCCTTGTGAGGGTTGGCTTTGGGCCAACACATGAATTTCCTGTCTGGCTTTCTGTCCAGCTTTGACCCTTCAGACTGATCACCACTGCAGATTTTCCCACCTATCACCCCCTGCCCCTTTTCTGGATTCACAGTGGCTGTAAATCACAGCACACCTCCAGCAGAGCTCACAGGGCTCTGCACAACCAAGCTCTCATTCAGAAGGGCCCACTGATTTTATTATTTTGTGAAATATTAGGCATTACATAGCAGGGATGGATTTGACTAATTATGACAGAGCTGAAGCTCCATTCATTAACATCTGTATAATATTTTCAATCCCCTTGTTTATTGAAGACTGGGGTTTCCTACATATTCACCAAGGGTACTTTTTTAGCACACATCAGTCTCAAACAACTGTCAATCCACTCAAACTCTATTTAATATGCTCTGGAGTAGAGCTCTCTCTTCCAAATTGGGTTCTGTTTTGGGCAAACTTCACTGAAGAACAGGCCAGCTCTTAGCATCTAGCTTTGTTGTGTTCACTGCCGTGTGGAAAAAGAAAAAGCCCATCCCAAAAAAACAAAATACAAATCAAGAATTAAGAGCTTTCAGCTGCATTCAGTTGTCAAACAGACTCTGGAGTATTAACAGATGGAAACAGTACATATTTTGGTGTGATGAACACAGAAAGAGAAGAGTGATAATGCAGAGTTAAGCATCAGAGTCTGAATTAAATCCTGGTTTTATCTGCTTGTCAGAGGTGTGCTTTATTACTGCATGACTCTCACCTGCACAGGCACAGTTCAGGGGCTGTCAGCATTTTCCAGTCTGTTTTCCAGAGGGGGAAGGAGGCCTGGGCTGTAACCCAGCTGTAACCATCCTTTCCAGCCATTGGTTTAGCACACGAGGTCTCCTCTGGGAACAGCAATGTTTGTTCTGCTAAGTATTTTT
>VZUA01027139.1:14018-25090 GCA_013401035.1 Horornis vulcanius | reverse complement strand
CAAACCCAAGTTCCTAAGAGCAAAGCCTATTTAAGAGATGCCTATCTTGGTTGTCTGGAGTTTTGCAAAAGAATCTTCTATTTTGGCAGGTATATGACCTCCAGACTGCTCTGGACACTGCAATTTCCAGGAACCTCAACTAACCTGAGTCTGAAGGACAGGCTGCTGCATTTGCCACTCCTGCAGTGCATTATGTCAGGAAAAATACAGTGATCCTAATCACAGTTTAGCTGCACACAGGGCAGAACAAGAGGGATAGAAACCAAAATGCTTTACCATGCAAATTAGGTTTGGAATATATGTATTGAATAATACAACTATGCCAATAAGATCAGTGACTGATCTTAAGGTCAAAAAATTAAAATATCCCTCCCACAGGTGTAGGACACCACCCTCACAAAGTAGAGCAGCTTTACCAAACACATTCAAGTTCATTGTATTTCAGCCACTTTTTTGTTCTCTTGGTTGCAAGTTCTGAATTGTGGGATCATCCAGCCAGTCACAGAGCTTCCCTTTTCACTTGAGAATTACATTAGGACATCTCCCTCCCAGTCCCCCCACAAAAGCTACATTTCAGCTTGTGAAAAATCTTTTGGAACTCTTCTCCAATGGTGTGTGCACATGGTCAGCCAAGAGCAGCTCCTCGGTAGAATTACAGCTCAGCTATCTCAGTGTTTACTTTGATGAAAATCTAATCCTTGTTCTTGCCTCAGCAGGGCTGTCTTGGCTCAGTCTCTTTGCTCTGATAACCTTGCTCAGCACACAAGTAGCTGCAGCTCACAACTTTCCAGTGTGTCTGTGTTGTTTTGTTAGGTGTATGCTGAGCATTTTAAAAAGTGCTGCAGTCATTAATGAACAGAATTTCAATTTACTATCATCTAGCCATTTAATTGTGGGGGCTTTTTAATTCTCTGCTGTTTAAACCCTCACCCCTCATGTTACATATTGGCTTCCAGGTATTATAACTACTTGTCTTGCATGTAGAATATTATTTTACAGTATTACATCTTGCTCAAGTCAGTGTTCAGTTAAAGAAGCTGAAGCTAAAGTCTCAGTCTGAAGTTAAATGGAGCCATATTTTAATTTTCCTCAATGCAGAGGCATTCAACCAGCTTCAGGAAAAAGACATCTTAAAAATCCCAAAGGTTTTCCAAACCAGGATGAATAAAGCCAAGAAAAGAAAAGACAGGTGTTACAAGACTCAAACCACCCTTAACGCTAGGAATACTAAAATGCTTCAGCCTCTGCCCCTTCAATTCATCCATTACCATCAGAGCAATGCTCTAAATAGTACGAATATTTATTTCTCATTTTGATAATTCCAAGAGTTCATTGAATTTAGCACTGAGGAGACACAAACAGAGATCCTTTGGAAGTGAATTGAACTCATGTCTCCAAGAGCTAAATCTCTCCCAAATCCCAGCAGGGGTTACCCATGCAAGCAGCAAGAATCCACACCTAAGTTAACCATCTCACTTTGAGTGAAATTCTCCCTTTGCCAGGGGAGCAGAAGTATTTATTTTAATATGACACAACTCCTTTCCTTTCCATCCTTTCTGCTCTACTTTCCTCAGGAAGGTGGGAGGTCACAATGGCACTGAGATTCCAGTTTCCTGGATAAGCTTATGCATATGAAAAAAGGGATTCAGAGTTCAGTCTTAGTACATCAGAATATCAGTGTCAGAATAGCCTGCAGGAAAAAAACTCTAACTTTATTTCAAGTTTTAAAGCATTTTCTTACACATCCACACTATATACTGTACTAATGTTCTTTTTTTTCTTTTTCTTTTCTTTTTTTTTTTTTTTCTCTTACTGTTTGTGGAGATGGCAAAGGTGAAACTGATGCAATTATCAAATAAAAATTGTGGTTTAGATATTTTGCAAGGTCACCTAAACGTTGGAATAGCTGATGCTTTGGTAGAGACAGAAACAGATGAATCAACACGCAGTCATTTTTCAGAGTGTTCAGCTATGAATTGGTGATTAACCTTTGGAACATATCATGAGGGAAAGAGGCTGATTCTCCCTCTCATTGCCTTCAAATCAAAGCTGCTCATCTTCCATAGCCCAGACCAAGCTACTGTGTTCAGCACAGGACTTTCTGTCTGAAATTCTTTATCCCATTCTTTGCAACAGAAGAGACCACATAAGAATATAATCTTTTCCATCTGAAACTCTGCCAACCACGAAATATCATTTCCAGTGCCCACAAGCCACTATTTTAGTGTCCAGCTCAGAACCCCATTTCTGCTTTCTTTAATACTGCGTGGAGAAATTGCAGTGCAGTGGTAGTGTCACACTCTGAGCTGCTAGAAACAGTGCACTTGTCCTGAATTCTGAGATTTCCTAATGCTTTTTGTCAAATTAGGTAGATATCACCTTGCCCTGGCAAGGAAATCATTGCAATGGGTAATGGGTAAAAAAGAACCAGAACTGAGCAGGCACAGAACAGAACAGTGGGAGCAACATCTAACATTGACAGAAAGCACTGTCCATTGCCCTGTAAGTGGAGAGAACACTATTTATGAGTGAGAAATGAAACATATTCCTTACTGGTATTTTTTGATTTTTGGTGCACTTGGTTTTCATGGAAATACAGCAGAGACTTCAGATTTGTAATAGAAGTATGAGGACTTACCTGTTATACAGTGATATTTATAAGAGGGAAAAGAAATTTGATGTCAAAATAGTTCTCCAGGGTTGATGAAAATGATATATTTTCACCACAGTCTCAATTAAGATTGTTCACTCCTTCTGAAACTTCTGAAAAGTTTAAAACTGCAGAAATCCTTATTAGATGGCTAACCACAATATGTGGTCATGTGAGCCTGTCCAGAGATGCTCTGGCATCTTGCTCTAGGCTGTGCTCTTGTTTATTTTGGAAAAAAGAAGACACAAGAAATACTCCAGGAACACCTTCCTCAAACTCAGTCTTCTGGGACAGAAGTCAGTGAAAGGACTTTCTTTGTACTTGACCTTAAAGAAGGACATTTGACTTTTGAGCAACGATACTAGAAAACCAGGTTAAGAGAAGAACTTTAATGAGAACCAGATGCTGTATCTGAACTGAATTTTCATGAGTTCATGAATTATAGAAACCCCAGGGGCAGGGGTGGTATCAAACTTATAATTCAATTTCAGTTGCTATTTCGAAGTCCTATTCCAGCACATAGAGATCCAGGGGGAATCTGAACAACTTTTGTGAGGAGTTCTTTTTGTTACATTTGAATACCAAATAACTCACTGATTTGCTTCACACCTCAGATAGGAAACCTCTAGGTCTGATTCTGCCTCAGCTATCACAGCAGGTAGTCTCATATCCAAACACCCTTAATCTGAGTAGATGTCACATTTCACCAGTGTACACATGGTTAAAGAATTTGCAGGGCAGCTGAAAAACAGCTTGTCTTTGAAATCATGCTTAGCCTTGCTTGAAACTTCTCCCAGCTTTGCTGGATGCTTTAAAAAAATGCAGTCAACCTACAAAATATTAAATAAAGGCAGGCATTAAATAGCCTTTTTATGCCTTTGGTAGAAGTTTAAAAAAAAAATCATTGCACTCCAATTATTTTCAAGATGCTGCTGGTAACTACAGCAGGTGGAAAAGGCTTTTTCTGCCTGTAAAATTTGTGCTATGTAATTTTGCTTCACTTAAACAGGAGTGTGAGCACGTGGAAGCAAAACATAAAGTTCTGAGCTTATTTATCTTTCCCCTTCTCAGTGAACTGATACAGAAAGTGGCTGTTTGAAGCCAGCCCTTTTATTCAAAAGCCAGGGAGGTGTGGGATAAAGCAGGACCCTGTCTGACAGAGGCATTTTGCTGCTGCTCTGCCTCAGGTGCTGCTGGTGGAGGAGCAAAGGCAGCAGCGTGGAGCAGATGGCCCGACGTGCTTCAATAAACTGGTGGAACACACAGGGCTGTGCCTCTGCACAAAGCTGCACTGCTTACCTCAGGCCTCTCAAGCCCAGGTCTGTCTCCTAAATTATTTATTTCTCAGATCAAGCTTAATAATAATAAAAATGTAGGGAAGGATTTGGTTTTGTGATGAAGAGAGGTTTGACAAAGCTAACAGCGTGCCTACGAGCTTTGCTGGGGCTCTGCAGCACAGAGGTGAACGATCTGCTGCTCTGTTAAGGGTTATGGGTAGGTATTCATCAGGCAGTAACCAGCTGTCATGAATAAAATCTCTGCAATCTACCAATTTCCAGGCATATAATCTGGGCTATGGACAAAGGTACTGCCTTCTGGACGGGGTTGGCAGGAGCACAAGACGTTGCAGTTTACTTCGGTTTTGTTTTGCTGAGAAGCTGGCGTTCTTTTTGTTTGGATCAACTCTAATGAAACATCTGCTAGGTTTTAATTAAAATAAAATGGAATGCAGTTTCCTGAACAGGTGGAAACAGGAGATGATGTACCATGGAGCTGAAATCCCTCCATGTGTTCAGAGACTGTGCAGAGTCCCAGCTATGGCATCCATAAACTGGCGATGGAGTGTGTCAAGAACATTTTGATTGTGCACACGAGTCTGCTTCAAAAGGCGTCTACTCAGTCAGGGAACAGCAGAAAGATAATATTCCTGCAGCCCTACATTACACCCAGGTAATGACTGGTGTAATGGTTTCTTGCTTCTGATGTACTACATGATGGTATTTTCCAGTTGTGAGAATTTGGACTACTCAATTCACTCACAATAAAACCTTAGACATCAAAATATCAGCCAGACATCAAAACGTATGAAGCACATAATGACTGTGATATTAAAAAATTGCAAAGCCACCAAAATCTTGAGCACTGCTCCCATCCTGTCCCCATCCTTTCCTGTAAAGAGCCACCCCAAGAGGTTGTGCCCCTCCAGCCAGCTGCCAAACAGAGCGGGGCAGGATCAGTTGGTTCAGTTCATATTCTGTTTAGGCATAGAAAGAGAGGTGGTGCTCTTCAATAGTCTGCTGCCTCCTGAACTTGGCATGAAGGTAGGAGATGCCATTTGCAGGTGGAAGGAAAGGGAAGGTAATGGAGAGTCAGAGTCATGCTCCACACTGTCCTGGCCTGGCACAGGAGGGAAAGGAGGTGATTCTGAAATGTGCCTGGTAAGAGCCCAGTGGAAGAGACAGTCCTGCTGCTATCATTTATGGACAATTTAAGTTTTCAATGACATAAGTGAGCTTAGTGAGCTAGAAAACCCGGCCCTTTGCCAAGGAATGCTTAATACTGATTGCTTTAATTTAGGTCTGTCCTTTAGTGCTTTTATGCATCTACTGTCAGTGAGCCTGTAAGTGTTCATCTATTATTACTTTGGTGGGTACTTTCTTCTAAAACTGTAGCTCCAGAACTAACTACATAACTAACTAAATATCACACATGGAGTCTGCAAATCTCTCTCATTCCCTCTGAAGAAACACGTCATGAACTTTTCCTGTCACAAATAAACTACTGCAGAGATCCTTAGTGTGCAGCATGTTCATCCCTAGATAAAAGCTATTTAGTGCATGGGGTATTTAGCTTTAATAAACTTTTCAGTCTATCAGTTTGAAACAGTTAAAAAATACTCATGGGAGAGTTGCTTTCTATACACAAACATCCACCTGTTTTTGAGAAATAACACATAAAGCTGTTCTGATTTTTGTTTTCACGGTATTAAAAGTCTTCTAAGCACTAATGGTTTGTAAAATTTCAGTTCAATATCAAAGAATAGGGGAAAGCACATAGCATGCTGCATTTAAAGGAGCTCTTCATTTCAAATAACTGCCAGCATTATAATTGTGTACAATAAAAGGTAACATATGGAGCTGGAAGTTTGACCTGCAAGCCCCCTGCTAGTTCTGCTTGCTCCGTGCTTTGTACAGTGGGCTGATTACTGGTTATCTCCCATGAAAAAAGGACTTGTCTGACATGCTCAACTCTGCAATTTGTAAAATGCCTCCAGTTTGTGCTTTGATTTAGAAAATGAAACAGCAGTGGTATAAAAACAGATAAAACTTGGGTAAAGTTTGATTTTCCAAGGGATGCTATCCAGGGCACTGCTCCCAGGCAATGGGTCATGAAGCCTAATGAGGCACAAGCCTGACAGAAGCTGGTAATTGAAGCAATTTCAGAACTGTAAAAATGGTCTGGAGACAGCAGAGCATTAAGAAGGAAGGATGACCTTGGTATGGGCCAGGTCCTTACCTAACCCAAACACAAGCTGCCCTATCCAGGGGCAAGGAAGTCACCAGACCTAATTAATTATAACAGATAACTGAGCATGTTTAGAAACATCTGTCATGTTTCAGTCCATGAGAATTCAGAGACAAAGAACTTGGAAGGTGGGTTGGTTCTGACCTCCCATATTGAGGTCTATTTCCATAACTTATCTTGTAACAACTTGATGTCCCAGATGGAGTTTAGGGTTGAGCTGGGATTTTTGGACAGGCCTCCCACAAAGCAGGCTGCTCTAGCAAAGTGTTTGCATAGTTTAAAGCCATGTTTTCTTTCACTCTCCCTCTGCCATCTACATTTGTAGATCACAACTTCCCTGGCAGCTAGTTATTGATTTTTTAGTGGCTCAGATGGACAAAGTAATTCTTGATATGGAAAATCCATTTAACAAGTTTTAATCAGTTTGTGCTGTTCTAAAATATGAGTGATACACATTTTAACATGTTGCAGTTTATTTTTGAGTGTGATTCCCATTCCACATTAAACAAGAGAAGTCTCTCAAGGAACCTTAGAATCAGTGAAGTAGAAGAAATAGGAGCAAAGATGGAAAAAAATTGGATATTGGATCTGCATTCACTTTTATGGCAGTTGCATGATCCAAGTTCTTCAGGTAACACCTATAAAGGAGAATAAGACTTTGCTTTGCAAAGCAGCCTGAATTTTGGATTTTATTATGTACCATTAAAGTGTATAAACCATTTAATCACAAAGGCACCCACTGTTCAGGTCTGGAAAAAGAAGTAATTGCTACCTCTCATAACACAGGCATGCAAGCTAATCCTGTGTGGGGTTTCAATCAGCAACCACAGATGCTTCAAAGAAAGCCAGAGAAACTCCACAGCAGACAATTATACAACACTCTAGTGGAGATAAAAGTACTTTCTAACACAGTTAATGCCTTTTTTGCCCAGAAGCCTGATAATCTGTATTGCACCAAACCAGTTTTCTACACAACTGAAGAAGGATTTGGCATTTAAATGTGAAAATACAAGGCAAGTTGTGCCATCAGTGCTGCAGATAAAAGGGTTGTGCATTTGCATGGGTTGCATCTCTCCAAGCTCTACAGGAGATTACAGGGATAGCAAATCCAACTGGCACCATTCTCTGTGTAAGAAGAGACTTATCTGGAAGACCACTGAGAGTGGTTTTCTTGTTTGAGGTTTACAGATAAAACCATACTTGCATCACGAGTTTAAATATTTATGTTATTTGTAACACAGGCAAGCAGATGCCTCTGGCTTCTTTGCTGTATGAACTCTGTCAAGGCATTAACTTCTCAAGCACCTTCTAAAACAGATTAATTCCTTTGCTTGGACACTCATGGCAAGCAGCAGGGAACACTGAATTTAACACAACTTTTAGCATCAACAGGATGTGCTTCTGAATGCACATTGCTTCCATTCTGTAATTTGGTCTCCCAAGTACTTTAGGTTAAAGGTCTTGCCAGGTTCAAAAAGAAAATAAAATTCTGGCTTTTTGGTGCTGTGGGGGGAAAAAACCCACCTTTGGACTTTATTTCAATCCAAAGTGTTCTCTATGGGCAAGTTCTGGGATTTGTGGGAAGCACGAAAGGTTGGGAATGTTTCACAAGTCAGGGATTAAGTCTACTCAGTAAGACAGAAGTGGTTTAGGATACTTTGTCAGTGAAGATTTGATTCTCTTTTCTCACCAGCTTTAATAATGACAGTAAAATGAATCCCCAGTGTGCCTTTTCACTGACCTACCAGGCAAGTTTAATAAGCTTTCCTCTTAAATATTACATTGCACAGGGCCTTGAGACGTCTTTTCCTGTTTATAACCTGTCCCAGTCTGGGTTAACCCTTTGCCCATGTTCCTCTTCTAGTCCCACTCTTTTCTTCCCGGAGATATAAACTTGGAATGTGGAACTCAGGAGCACAGGTAGCTCCTGCCTTCCCCAGTGAGCTCAGCATGAGCTTTACTTTCACTACTGCTTCCCAGCAGTAAAAACAAAAAGAAAATGAAAAGAACCCACAAAATCTTTTCAACAGTTGCAATTCCCAAGCCCAGCCCCTAATTTTACTAAACCAGAACAGATTGCCCTACTTTTTTACATCCTAGTAATTGTCCATTAATAAATCCTACTCCTGCTCAGCCTTATCCTGCAGCTACCCAGCACCAGCAAGATTAAATCCCAAATTGTTCCCAGGAGGGCAATAGGAGGGAAGTGAGCTTTTGCCCTTGGCAGATGTCAGTGATAATGGTGAGTGGTGGGTGCTGACCTACATCCATCTCAGAAACACAGGGGCTAAAGAAAGCCTTGAATGCCAACACTTTGATCTGCCTTTCTGCCCTGGTCTGCTCACAGGTATGGCAATATCACAGGTTTGGAATTAGAGGGGTTTTTGTGCCAATAGGTGGGGGAGCCAGGGAAAATGTGCTGTGCAAGTAAACAAGGCAACAGCTCCTGGGCTGTCCAGGCACTAACCATTCGTGGCTGTAGAAAGGAGCAAGAGGGAGGGAAAAGGGCACACCAGCATCACAAATGGAACAGAAAATCCCTTCTCACTGAGCCATGGCTGGAATTGTTCACAAGCCCTCTCGTGGTGCTCCCTGCCAGCTGCACTCCAGAGGGGTCAAGTCACTGCAAAGATGCTCAACACAAGCTCTGCCTACAAAACAGAAGCTCAGGGAAGACAGCACTTGGTTTGGTCTTACCCAGAGCCTCTGTGCCCTTCTCATCTGTGGTGTGGGGAGAGCAAAAGTTACAGGAGTAGCACAGCCCTCTCCCCAAGCTGACCCTGCTCTCCAAGGGATGAGAGCATCCTTTTTTAAAATGACTGCCCAGCAGCTGTTTAAAAGTTTGTTTTGCTTACAACTCTCTCCTCATTCCTTGCCCTCTCCTGAGCAAACAATTTCTTTCTCTTCATTTAGTTTCACCAGCTTCCAAAACAAAACCTTTAAAAGAGCACCTCAACCTCCACATTTGTGCTGGCTTTTTCAAATCTATTTGGACAAACTGATTCCAGGTTCTGTGAGGACAAATCAATTTTAGTCAACAGACAACTTAATTTTAGACTGAAATTATGAAGAAGACCCAGAATAACCCCAATTTAAAATAAACCATTTTCCCCTGAGATAGCAGAGGGCTTGTATGAAAATGGTTAAATACTACACATTCACAAAGGCAAAGTCTCCATTCCATTCTCAGTATGCCACTAGAATTTCCATCTAAATTGCTGAGAGTCCAGAAGAAAAGTTACAAATCAAGGTCCAACTGGGAAAGTTTAGCTCTTTTTCTTTGCAAGCTGAAAGATGGTAATAAAGACATAACATTTGCTTCAGGGAAAAAGCTTTGGAACAAGTGTCACCCATTTGATCAACGTGCTGTCTACTTTGCCTGCCTCTCCTCCTTTAAAAGGCTAATAAAAAATTATTTCTTTAGAGACTGCACACCATGGTAAGTGCCACAGAGCTGCAGACCTCTAGTGAATGTGCTTATCAGCCACTTACAAAGGGCATGGAAAATGAACAGCTCCTGACTTCATCAGCAAATTGGGAAAAATTCAAGCCCTGAATGTGCCAGGTACTGCCACCAGTGGAGCTGAGTGTCTGCCTGAAGGCTCCCAGGGCTGCACCAGTTATTCCAGCTAGGGACATGCAGTGCAGCAACATTTAGATTAGCTTCTAAATTTAGTTCCCTCCACCTCCAAACAGATTTTGCAGCTCCTGCATGCTCATGTGAGTGCACCCAGCAGGAGCAGCTGGTTCCTGGCACCAGGTCTGCCCTTCTTGGGTTGCGCTCTCTGTCTCCAGCCCGCTGCTGCTTTCTGTTAACAACTGCATTTTCCAGGCATTTTCTATTATTTTACCCCAGAGCATCCACAATCATTGTCTCACATTTATATCCAGAGAGAAGGCAAAGAAGCCATGAAAAATTAAAGTGTCTGATGCTCCCAAAGATGATCTTAAATTATGAAGCTTTCCCAGAGCAAGCACCATATTTGCCGTGGCACTGGAGCTCACAGGACACATTCTCTAGAAAATATCACACAACATTCATTTAAACTAAAGGTCATGCTGAGCTAAATAAGAAAAATGAGCAAAGATGATCAGTGGGAAAGTGATACAGAGGGCATATTCTGGCCACCACACAAAGGACTCCTGTGCTGAAGGCTGCTGTATTTACCTGCTTCTTTTCTCCCCAGTGAATGTCACCATTTCTAAGAAGAGCATCCTAGCATCAAGCTCCAGGCACACATTTCCATTTAATGGTTGGAGGAGAGAAGGAGAGAGCAGAAAAAAAAAAAAGACAATGAAAGTAGGAAGTGATTGTTTCTCAAAAATCAAGGTACAAGAGGGCAGTCAAGCCCCACAAACACAGTCATGCTGCTGTCAGCCCCACAACTGCTCCTTTTGGTACCTCATGCTCTCAATCATCCTCTGCAAGTATTCTTTAAAAGACAAAACTCTGCTTCACATTTGTGCTTATTTTTCAAGCTCTATTTGCCTTAAATGAGTTCTAGCAAGCTGATCTTGAGATCAAACAATAACTAGGCTAGGACTGAAAAAACAGGTTTATGATTTATTAACCAGTGGTCGTGCCCCCTCGTCTTCACTGCTGACATTTCCCTAGTCCAGAATTTGGCATTTATTCTGTGGTGTCAATCAGGACACTCCTTCAGGGCTCTGTGGAGAAGGGTGAGGTTTTGCATTTCGAGGTGTTGAAGGAGAACAAGTAGAAATGATAGATACAGTCTCTCTTTGCCATCTTTCAGCAGGATGTTGTGCTAGGAGCCCTCTCCATGCATTTCACCCCATGAAAGTGCTTGCAGTGCTGTGGTCCTCCCTGGACCCCAATAAAACCAGAAAACCCAGCAATCAGAAGCCCCAGCCACACAGCTGCAAAAGCAAACCT
>VZUA01027131.1:32248-45857 GCA_013401035.1 Horornis vulcanius | reverse complement strand
CCAGCAAGTCTGTTTCCAGCCTGTAGCACTGCAGGGGGGTGTTGTGGCCAAAGTGCAGCACCCAGCACCCCACCTATTGTTGGATTGAGCCCACCTATCCAGCCTGCAGAGCTCCCTCTGCAGAGCACTCCTACCCTTTGACACTCCCCCTCAACTTGGGGTCACCTGCAAGTTTGTTGATGATACACACAACCCCCTCATCCAGATCATCCATTAAACAGGACTGGACCCAACACTGATCTCTGGAGGACACCACTGGTGCCTGGCTGCCAGCTGGATACAGCACCATGCCCCACCACTCTCTGGGCCCAGCCATCCAGCCAGTTCCTAACACAGCAAAGAGTGCTTCTGTCCAAACTGGGCTGCCAGCTTTTCCAGGAGGATGCTGTGGGAGACAGTGTCAAAGGCCTTGCTGAAGTTCAGGCAGACACATCCACAGCCTTCTCCACATCCACCAAATGGGTCATCTAGTCATCAAAGGAGATCACCTTGGTCCAGCAGGACCTGCCCCTCCAAAACCTTTGCTGGCTGGGTCTCATATCTCGGCCATCTTGTAGGTGCCATGTGATTGCACTCAAGATGGTCTGTTCCATAACCTTGCTGGGGACCAAAGTCAGGCTGACAGGCCTGTATTTTTCTAGACCCTTCTTCCAGCCCTTCTGATGGATGAATGTCACATTGGCCCCTCCAGTCATCTGGGATCTCAGTGAGCTGGAACTGATGACAAATGATGGAGTGCAGCTTGGCAAGCTCTTCTGCCAGCTCCCTTATCACTTTAGGATGGATCCCGTCTGGTCCCATAGACTTCTGAGCACCTAGGTGGGTCAGCAGGCCTCTTACGGCTTCTGCTTGGATTACATGAGGACTGTTCTGCTTCCCATCCCTGTCTTCTAGCTCAGGTGTCCAATTGCTTCTCCCTAGAACAATATTCTTAGGAAATGTTCTGTGAAGGTCTTGCAGAATATATTCCTGAATTTCCTTTTCCTGCCAGCCCTATAAATCTGCTCTTATTCAGTAGGTTACTAACCTCCACAGATGGTTAGACATCTTTTCTTTCAAAACTGATGAATCTGGGCCTAATTTTCCAAAGTCATTAAATTGTGTTTCACTTTAAGCTTAGTGAATCTCCTGCTGGAGGCAAACATACATTTAAGTACTTTAACACAAGGGTGTCTTGTGGAGGTGGACCTTTACATCTTCATTAGCTCAAATGGAGCCAGGTAAAAGTTCTGGGCCAAAGATTTTTTAAAAAAATTGTTATACTGAAGTTCCAGTGACTAAAGGTCTTGAGTATAAGAGATCTGAATGTGCAGATCCTATGAAATACCTTCCAAAATGTCAGCCATGAACATTAAGATGCTTAAATTAGTAGGTGCTGCTGGATGCTTCTCTTTTAGGGAATGACTGTATTCCTAAGTGTCACCATAGAAATGGGTTTGATTGTGGTGAAAATTTTGCCTTATCACTCCCTTATCGACTACAAAACAGAGCTGGGAGGATGCTGACCTTCAGCAAGACAATCACAGTAACATTTCCATACAAAGATCCCTGATGTTAAGGCCCAAAAGCCAAAGGAGGATTTCTTTGCTTTGGGGTCTGTCATCTCAGACCATTTGGCATGATGTCCCCGAAGTTTGAAAACAAATTTGGAATGTTTTTGGAAATGCCTAGGCAGCTCTATTGAAAAGAGGGCTGCTGAATTAGACAGTGGGGTTTGACCCCAAACTAGGATTTTAGGCAAGCAAAAAGGAAACTACTGTCCAATTAAACTGTAGAGTAGTGGGAATTTCTGCTAAGCAGAAATATAATTACCCAGGCTGGAAGGTGACCAAAAGACCAGGACTAATATCCCTCCCATCTTGTGAAATACATTATTTTTCTGCACTCAGGGCTTCAATTTCATGTCTCATCTGAAAGATGAGTAGGACAGCAGTCACTAGGAGCTATTTCCACTGTACAGTCCTGAGAGCCAGTTTAGACAGTCTTGAGAGTGACAGAGATGGAGAGGGGAAAGGAGGCATTCATCCAGGACTGTAGTGATGGACCCTCTGAAAATGCTGCTCCCTCAGTAGAGAAGATTCTTCATGCAGTGTCTAAGCAGAGAGAGTTGCTGCAGGTACTTCCCTTCACAAGTCTCCAGAGCTGTTAATTTATTTGGAGTGGAAGCTTGATTTAGGTTTTATTTGCCCATACACTACTTACCAGGTGTCTCTCAGAGCTAAAGTTATTGCTTTCCACAGGGCAACAGAATCATTGAGTCCTGGTGTCACTGTACCCAATTCTAATTAGGAAGAACTCAATATATAACCCAGGTGTTAGTATGCCTCTCGAATGAAAGCCAGATATCTGAAAAACCTAAACTTAAAAGCAGAGTTCTTCAAGCACTTCTGTATTTTTCAGCTCAGTCTATGAATGATAAAAGTCCTCACAAAATCATTCACTCTCCTTAATGCATCATGAAGTGGGAAGCATTGTAACACCAACAAACTAGAAATTCTTTCCTGATATTTAAGACTGTGAAAGCAGTAAATATTTCTTTCTTTTTTTTTTTTTTTTTTTTTGTCTATTTGAAGAAAAGCATAAAATCCAGAAAACAAAAGAAAATATTGTATATTTCCCCCTTACAATAAGAGCAACATGGTTTGAAAGATTAGGTGTATTTACTTCCATAGTAACTCAAAATATACTTCCCCATCAAATATCTTTACACCACCCCCCACACCCCCCCTCAAAAAAGGCTTATAATTACAATTAAGAACATATTTGGTAGCTGCAGTATAGAGCCCTTTGAATGATCTTTCCTTTAGTTAAATGAGCAAGGATAAAAATAAGGGAAGTGGATTTATTCCAGAATCATATAGTGAATTGACTATTGTCAAAGTAAAATAGCATCTCAACCAGCTATGAGATCCTGATGCTTCAGGACTCTGCTCACAAGAGCTCCACACCTCTTTGGCAGCTCAGGATGAGGACATGAACAGCCTACGATGACATGGGGAAAAAAAAAAAAAAAAAAGGAAAAAAAAAAAAAAAGACACAGAAGGGCTTGCAAGCTGGGCAGTTACATTTCAGCTATTCATATGACAAAAAAGAACATTTCCATGGTACTGCATTGCCAACAACCTGCACATGGCTGTGCCTCCCAGATCCCTGCCATGCTGCAAGAGTCCAGGCTATTGTGGTGTAAACCATGTTGTTCAACTGAGATTGTAAAAGATTTGGATTTTTGCAGTATATTTAAACTGAAGATCTCCAAGCACTGTCCAGCCATGGGCTGGACCAGATGAGCTTTAAAGGTTCCTCCTGACCCAAACTTTTCTATGATTCCACAGTTAATTGAGAAAATATTCTGCTTTCAGGGAGGTGTCACCTATGCTTTAATACAGAGAAACAGATGGTCAACTGAGGCTATGAAATTGTGTAAATTCAGTGAAGCTCTCCTGGGTTTTTGTGGAATAAGAAGTCGGTTTATGTTAAAGGATCTGCCCTTGCTGCATTCTACTTCACTAAGACTGAGACATGCTACCTCCACAACCACTACTCCTGTGAGCACCAGCCAGACAGAGCTTTGGAATGGGAAGTCAAGCATGCCCTTCTATGTGATTTCACCTACCAGTGGACATCTGAGGCAAAGTCTGGTAGGATGCATCACATTCATGAATTTGTGTGAGCTTCAATTGAGAGTCTTATTTGAAAGTCTTTGTTTTGATTCTTTGTTTTGAATCTTTGAGAACATCTTTGTCTTCTAAAAATTATTTTTGAACTTTGAAAAACCTATTTGCATAATAGCTACTGCATCACTATGCTATGTTTTGGGTAGGGATAGCATTGTACCGGTTATTAAGATCTTTCTGTTTTCCTCACAAGAATGTGTGTTATCAGTCCTGACCACACAACTGAGCAAGGCTGGGAAGGAGTGCATTACAGGGAAAAAATGAGAAGCATCCAGAGTGATTTAATGCTGATCCAGAGCCTACTTAACTATGTAGGAAATTTCCACTGATATAAGTGAGACTTAGATCAAAAGATGCAGGAAGAGAAAAGGAGGAAGAAAGAGATGCCCCCAAAGTGAGCACAAGAGGTAAAGACAATGCTGATATCTTTAATCCTTATTAGAGGAAGATGGTGATGCCCAGTGGAGCAACCTCCAATAGGCCAGGAGCTCTACTGGCAGGCAGGGACTGTTTTGTGTCTCCCAGGGTGGAGACTTATCAATGACTCCGGTATCCCAGGAAGGTAATTATTTGTGAATTATTTTAGCCCTTCAAATCCTATTGTCACATAAATTAGACAAGAGTTGAGTGGAGTTAGAATTGCAGGGGCTGCTGTTATCACCAGGACCTGGGCAACTCTCAGTAGTGGCATGATCCTGTTCCTGCTTTCCCATGGTCACCTCCACAGCTGCTGATTTAATGCCCAGCTCCCCTTGGACCTGTGAAAGGATGGGTGGGTGTCAATTAATTTTTTTTTCCAGAATGAGGTAAGGTGGCTCACAAGCAGTTATCACTTATATCCTGTGCTGGTGAATACTGTGGGTCAGAGGGAGCAGAGAAGCCCGGAGAAGATGTCCACTGATGTCTGTCACGTCCTGCAAGTCACTTCAGTGTCCTGCTGGATGACTGTGTGATTTTAAAGATGTAACCAGACAAGTGAAAGCCATCGTTGGTGCCAGCACGATTCACACCCCATGTCAGGTAGCCAGGCTGCCTGGATCTGCCTGCCTCTGCTCTGGGACCCAGAAACATGATTAATTAGTTAATTTATGAAACTATGTGACAGGCAAGGAATGCAGTCTTACAATTTTACTTTTCATAGAAAGAATTAAGGGAAATTATGTCAACACTGGGAAACTGCTGTCCCAAAACTTGCAGAATCAGCAGTCTTGATGGAGGTGGTGGGATGGGGCCTATAAGCTTTATGCCCTCCATCTAGAGCCCACTGCCCAATGAAAAGGAAAAATGAGCTATCAAGGACTATCAATCACTGGACTTTGATGGTAGAAATGCCTGCAAACTAACATGTAGGTATTACACGTCCACTGCTTTTTTCACCTTAAATGACAACACACACCTTTATAAATGGTATTTAAGTAGCATGTTCAAAAAATCATTCATTCCTGGAAAGAGGGCCAGGCCTGCTGCTGGTGACTTATTAATGGGTTCCTATGGTACTACTATTTTCTAATAGAAGGAATGGATGTGCTGTGCTTTGCCCTGAGTTAAACAAGACAGCCTCTGTGTTGCACAATGACATTGCAAGGAATGTATGTTTTTTAGAGAGTTCAAGATCAGAAAAGAGAAAAAAAAAAGCTTCTCTAATAACAATCATGTAAAACCAGGCCTCAGCCTCCTGCATTAATTTGGACAGGTGGGCTGGCTGTAATGGTAACTCACTCTGCCCTAGACTTTGTTACTTGGGGCAAATAACTTTCAGCCAAACTCAGGTATGAGTCATGAAGGTCACTTAGGTGCTGGAGTTTCATCAACTTTCAACCTAGATTACCTCTGAAAATCTCCTCTTTATGTTTCTGTGGTCATGTAAGAGAAAAGTCTAATGGATTTTCCATTTCCTATTTTAGTTTCAAGAAGAAGAGGCTCAAGGGAAGAACTTATGGCTCTCTGTGATTACCTGAAAGGAGGTTATAGAGAGGTGGGGACTGGTCTTTCCTAATATGCCTGCAGTGGAAGATCAGAGGAAATAGCCTCTAAGCTGAGACGGAGAGATCCAGATTAGATATTAGAAAAAAAAATCATTGTTAGAGTTGTCAGGCATTGGAATAAGTTGCCCTGGTGGAGTCACCATCCCTGGAGGTGTTTAAGAGGCATCTGGACCTGGGTGATGTGGTTTAGGAGCTACAAAGGTGGCGCTGGGTTGACTGTTGGGCTTAAAGATCACTTCCAACTTTGATGATTCTGTGATAGTGTGATTCTATTTACCTGACAGCCTGAGGGGCTCAGTGACCATGTCTCTACTGACTCTCATGTTGTGGCTTTTATAAATTGAGGACTTGAGCCCATGCTTGCATCTCAATGAGAGTAAATTTTGTTGGTTAATTAATACTCTGAATTGTGGCCTGTTTAACTGTTATCTGCTTATACTATAGGTTTGTCTATGGTTCTATTTATGTTACTGAGATGTTTTGAAGACATTTTTGGGAAGTGAGGGGGTGAATTGAATATCAAGTTTGATATTCTTAATTCTGTATTTCCCAATCATCAATAAATATTAATATTTAGATCCTCAGGTGTTCACTGGTTATTACTTCTTTACTGGAACCAAGAACAGGTCACTTAACTAAGAACAGGCTAAACATATAAATTAATTATGTAAAAGACTGGTTCACTCTCATACATTGTTGTTACTTCTTTTGCTTGTCTCTTGTGTCTTGTCTATTAAAGAGACATTCAGATGATCTAATTGCAGGCATTTCGGGCATTCAATTCTAAACCCTCAGCTACTTAAAATAGTCAGGTGTTAGACTCTCTCCATCAACTGTAACAAAAGTGTAGATGACCTTGAAGTTTTATACTTTAACTGGCACTTTGAAGTAATTCATCCAGCAGGTTAACCATGGCCTTTAGTTAGCAAACTGCTGAGTGCAAGGAACTGTCCTGTCAGAGGTTTTTATGGTGTTTAGCACATAGCAATTTTCTCTAGGAACAACAGTAACCACATTTCCAACAGTAGCAGTCTGAGAGGATGTCTACTAGAGTTTCTGGGAGGATGAAAAGAATGTTCTAGTTAATGTGAGAAAACATGAAGCTGTGGCTCCTCGCACCTGGCTCACAGATTTGGATGACTTCCTGAAGAATGTGTCTTGCTGGAAATAGAACACACTACAGGTTTTAAACAGCAGCCTAAGTACCCAAACTTTGTGGAAATGACAAACCCTTCTGAGCACTAAAGACTGCCATGAGCCTGAGGGGAGGAGGGGAGTTTGCAGCTGGATGTGTGTGCATATTTGCAGAGAAGGGAGGAGCAATGAGGAAAGTTTCTCCTATGAAAGAAATGATCTAATTTGAAGCAAGTCCCTCATGGGAAGAGCTGTGACAGAGGCTGCTCTGTTCCTGTTAATTTTCACAGTGCAGCTGTCAGCGGGTCTGTAAATAGTACTCTGCGAAGCCAACGCTTCCTATCCACACATCAACCATTCAATTAACAGAAGAACAGAAGAAGGAAATAAAGTGCACCACAGCCTTCTATCACGGCTTTGATGTTTTCCAGCAATTTATGAAAGTGTACACAAATCTAATTACAAGCCCCACTGCTTCCCATTTACATGAAGCTCCTCAAGTTCAGAGCTGTTTATATCAAAATAATTGTTAAAAATACCTCAGCTGATCTACGGCATTGTGGCCCCCCACTCACCGGAGCCACCAGGCTGCTCCTCCCAGGGAGGACTGAGTCGACTCAGTGCTTTGGCGCAGCCTGCTCCTGCAAAATCTGCTTCCCCACCACTCCGTGAGTGTAGCACCCGGGCTGCAGCTTCATCGTGACCGCAAAGGCCCATTTCCCTCATTTTCTCCACCTGCTCTGAGCTCCTTTTTCAGAATCTGCAGTGCTTTCCCCTCCACCCCTAATTCACCAAAATATTCTTCTGCTGTGTTAGTGGGGGGTGAGCACAGCTGCTCAGCTGGTTTCCACAGTGGGGCTGTGTCTGAAGGCAGCTTCACAGAGCTTTGCAAAGTCGTAGCTGCACGGTGGGAATGCACAGCAATAACAGCAGCAGTCATTAGTGTGAGCTGGGGGAGTTTCCTTGGTGGGGTGCCTGAGCATCCAAAGCCAGGAAGATGAGAACCAGCGCCCCCTTTGCCTTTAGTTTGAAAGAGGCCACTGCACAGGACAAAGACATTGTAAGTCTTGGTTTAGTGCCTGGCATCCCTGCCTATGCCAACGTGTTGGAACTAGATGATCTTTAGGGTCCCTTCCTACCCAAATCATTCTGTGATTCTGTGATTCTTGGGGCAGTTCTTGATAATTTCATGTTTAAGTGATTCTTACCTGATAAGCCAAACAGGTGACAAATTCTTTTAGCTCAAATTATGGGGAAAAAAAAAGCTCTTATGGTATGAGGGGTTATACAGTACATTGTCTAAGGAAAGAAGACAATTCTTACACCTAACTATTATCCGTATTTGTCTGGGAATTTTTGTACTATGTTTGGACTTCCAAAGAATATGATGGACAGAGGCTCAAAATCAACCTCATTCAAGGTGTTACGCCATTCATATTTTATTGCTTAATAAAATGTGTCAAGTACAACAACTAGGGATCTAATCCATGTGTCATCTAACAAGAATGAGTAATAAATGCATAATTTGATATAGTTGATATAGTTCCTGGAGAGAGATTTTAACAGGAATCAGGGGACTTTGCTGCTAGATGCCTGGTTTCTGAATCCCAAATTGGTTTATCTGGGCAACAAACATCCAGGACAGATTCCAGGTCTCCGCACACTGGACGTGAAGTGTTCACTTTAAGCTGCACTGGCTTATCTTTAGTTTCTAAGCAGTGTTGGTCCTTTTTTCATTCTAAGTTGAACTTTGGATGAAGAACCACTATTTTGGAGCTGGAGGGCCATGGCAAATTGATGCCTAAAATTAGCTAAAAAGCACACTTCTCTTTGGGTTTGCCTATTAGTTAGACAGGTTTCAAAATCTATTTCTGTAAAATAGAGTTTCTCCAGTGGTATCTATTTCCCTCTATTGATTATAAGAGAAACTTAGATGATAAACTTAGATGACAACCTCAGACATGAGTTTCTTAACTTCCAGGTGTCTCAAATTAGGTTAGATGAGTCCCACCTCAGGCATTCAGTCTGTCTGTTATTGAGTTATCCATTGTAATGGGGCAGGCATGCCTAGAAGGTGATATTGCTCATCCTAGCACAGAAAAATGAAGAATCCACAAATCTCTGGAAATGTCTCTCTCTGCTTTCTACAGGAATCCTAGAAGATATTTAGAATAGGATGCAAACTTTCAGACTGTTAAAGATAAGTCAAGCACATTACACTCTTCAGTTCTTCTTACCCTTGTGCAGGAAATGTACACAGTAACAGTACTGTTCTACCCTTTCCAGGAATGAATTCATAACCAAAGAAATTTTGAGTTGCCACAGTGGGTGAGATGGTGAAAAAGGTCCAAAAATACTCTATTTTTTTAACCTTCTGGACCTTCTGGGTAGGATAATATTTGCTGTGATTGAAATGTGTGTGATTCTGCCCCTCTACTCCACTCTCTTTAGACCCCTCCTGCAGTGCTGCATCCAACACAAGAAGGACATGGACTTGTTGGATCAAGTCCAGAGGAGACCACAAAGATGCTTGGAGGGCTGGGGTACCTCTCCTGGGAAGACAGGCTGAGAAAGTTGGTGTTATTCAGGTTGGAGAAGAAAAGGCTCTGGGGAGACCTTAGAGAACCTTCTTATGCCTAAAGGGCTAAAAGGGAGCAGAAGAAGGGCTTTTGACAAGGGTCTGGAGTGAGAGTACAGAGGGGAGTGGCTTCAGACTGCAAGAGGGCAGCTTAGTTCATCTGTTAGGAAGAAATTTGTTACTGTGAGGGTGCTGAGGCCAAAGCACCTGGCCTCAGGTGCCCAGAGAAGCTGTGGGTGCTCCATCCCTGGCAGTGACCAAGGCCTGCTCAGATAAGGCCTTGATCAGCCTGGTCCAGTTTGAAAGTATCTCTACTCCTGCTAATGGACATGTAGATGATCTTTAAGGTCCCTTTCAATCCAAACCATTCTATGATAGTTCAGTAAAGTTTTGGGAAGAGTTTATTCTCTGTGCGTGGATGGAAAAGGCCACATCTTAGATTTGTAGGATGTGTTCTGCAGAATGACTCTTCAATGTTTGGCTGTTGCCCAGATACGAAGACACTGGGGAGAAGGAGAAAACCAAGCTGAGGATGATGCCTAGGAAGGAGCATGACTGACAGGTAGAATGATAATATTGTCCACAGTGATTGAGAATGGGGGTGGAGGAGAGAAAAGACAGGTATTGGGTGGATAAATTCAAGAGCTAAGTTTTATACATATTGAGCTTGTTCTGACAACTAAACATCCACCAGGTCATGCTGGAAAGACAGACCAAGATTTTGGGTTGGACAGGAGTCAGTCCTGAAGCGGAGAAATTAGATTTGCAAGCTGTCATTACAGCAATAGCAGCTGAATTTGTGTTGGTGGAAAAGGCTGCTACGGACAAGCCTCAGATGAGGAAGAGAAGAGAATGATAGGAGGAGAGCTGTTTATGTCCCCATATGGATAGGAAACAGAGGCAGGAGGACATGGAGTAATCAAAGCTAAAAGTACAGGACATATAATTAATGTAAATATATTATAAATACAAGCAAAAGTACATGAAGATTATGATCTCTTATAAAGGATGATACAGAGAACCAGTAAAACACTCCCGTAAAGTTGATGAACTGATAGAAAATATGATCTAAAAAGAAAAAAAAGAAGATCTCTTGACAGGTAGGTATAGAAGAAACTTTGCACCTGCTCAAAAGTAGGGGATTTTGGGTAGCTTATTTCTAAAGGAAATTGATTGTGTAAAAATTGGAAAGATTTGGGCTTGGTGGACCCTTAGGAGAAACAGTTGCCTTGCATAGAGAAATGGGCTTGTAATGGCTGATGGTCAGGCAGTTGTCCAAAGCAAGGTTAATTAAAAAAAAAAAAATAAAAAAAATTGGAACTTTCATAAAAGAAAGTTGCCTTTTGAAACTATTAGGCGACATATGTTGTGTGAACAGGAAGTCACAGTAGAGCAATAATGCTGACAGCTGTGGAGAAACAGGAGTCTGCTGCAGGAACGAACGGCTTGAGACCTGACAAGAATGATGATGGATGCCCTGCTGGTGGTACACGAGGACAAACCAAGAGATGCAGAAATTGGCTGAACTGCAGGAACAACGTTGAGTTGGCATTGCAACCGGACAAACGAGGCCAATCCTAGTGATGAGAGGAATGGAAGGGGGCTGAAGAAAGATGGCAGAAGTGCCCCCCTCCTTCCCAAGCACGATGGGCCGCGTCGGCATCTCACCACGAGGTGGCTGCATTTCCCTGTGAACGTCCAAGTAAGTCCTGAACAGCACTGCACACCCTGAAGTACCATGAAAACAAGAATGGTCACAGAAATCATGGCAAGTTTCGGCCTATCTCATACGAAGAGCCTTAGAAATTTTGAGCCACTGTGGGAAAAACCCGTTGTGCTCCACACCTTCATTGAGTGTTGGTCACTCTGCGGGTCCTCAGGTCTGCAATAACATGGTAGCAGTGTTGTGCCTGCTTGTAGCTCATGGGAGACACAAGGAAATGCCATGTAACAGCTTATAATGAAGAGGAGCAAATTAATTTCCCCCCTGCTTTTCCTGTGAACTTAGAGTATATACTGTGAGGTTCAGCCAATCCATGGAAACTTGTGAAGCTGTGGAAACTTGATTCTGAGTCTGGGATGGGCATCTAGTAAAGGTTAAATTGTGGTGCTTTTTCTGATGCCCTGGTCTGTTTATTAAACAATATTTCTATAACAGGTGTTTGGGTCAGATAAGCCAAGAGGACAAACAATTCCATAAAATTGAGCCATGAAGTGGCCAAATTATCAGGTGTTTTGTATATCCTAACCTGATACCACCAGGATGAAGTCATAAGTTCTTTCCAGGTGGTTGTGAGATGAGTATGTTTTCGTAATCCAGAGTGTTCTGGAAGAAGGAAAGGAAAGGGCTGAGGAATAATGATATTTTGGGTATACTAGATGTAGATTAAATCTTTAACTCTCCTTGGGTTTTATCTGTTTTGTCATGTCTTCCTCTCACCTTTGCCACAGGAATTTGCAGAGTTTTTGGGATTGGGACTGACTTTTTATTAAACTTTTTTTGTGGTATCACACCCTACTGAATTGATATTCAGGAATTGATATTTCTTGATGTTATAGACACTAAGACTTTGGGTCAAAGTTTAAAAGGAAGTCACAAAAAGTACCTCTTTAACCTGTCTCAGGAAAGATGTCCACAATACATCAGTATGGGATGTCAGCAGCAAGCCCAACATCTGGTTTTGTTAGAAGGAGCCTTTTAGGAAGAGACTCTTAGAAGTATTGAAGTCCTTAAAAAAACAGAGATCCCATCTTTGAGGAGACTTTTTGGTACCATCACTGGTAATCGTGTACCATTTTTAAGCTGATTTGTCTAAGATGGGGCTCCAAAACATGTGATCTGAATGGTTTGCTAGTTTTAGAAACTTTTTTGCTTGTAAAGAATTTTCCATTTTCATTCCTGCAAGGATCTAGAGAAAATCTGTTTAGCCCACTTTAAACTTATTTGGATAAATTCATGAATTTACATTAGAGTCTCTTATTTAAAGGAAGATTGTACACTCTCAAATATTTTTAATTGAGCTTTTTGTATCCTTTCCAAGTTGTCAGCATGCTTCTTAGCCTTCCATGATTTACATTGTGAATACTTAGTAATAAAAATAATACGCTATTATAATAAACCGAAACAAGTTGTACCAGATTTTCTTCTCCTAGTGACAGTGGAATACCTTACATTCTTCTCTGTCTCATGATAGTGTACAAATGTCTATTTGCATAGAAAACACAACTACATTTCTGTTTTCTTGAACAATCAGTCTTGAAACCCCATATAACTAGAAATTTGCGCAAGTGGAAAGATGCCTCAGATTTTTCCAGAAAGATCCAGTAATTGGTCTGACACACTTTTAAAGGTGTGCAGGACCAGATTTATGCCTAGGTTGGTACTTTTGTGGTAACAGTGAAAGGCCCCCATCACTGTTGTGATTTGTCTCTAGCTTCTACTACCATGATGTGAACATGCTTTTCTCTGCTGAGTCCTGGCAAAAAGTTTTTTATCCTTTGCCTAGAGGCAGGGGCTCTCTCTCTGAGGAAGGAAAATGAAGAAACTCTTAGACACCAGTTTCTACTTGATTCATCCCTCTGAAACTTGAAAGGTTGCTCTCATGGCAAGTCTGACCCAAAGTTTTTGGCATGCGTCAACCATATGTCTTTTGTTCAGGTTGTTAAAACTCTTGGTGATAGAACACAGCACGCATTGGGGTTCTGTTCCTGTGAGGAATGACAGTGCCATGCTAGCCTTTCCTCTGATTTGTTAAGCACACACAAGGCTGTGGGTCTTCCTGGATGATGAGTTTCAGAGCACAAATAATTTCTGCTCCTCAATCAGCCGGGGCTGGCCCAATTCTCACTTGTCTGTTACAGAGATACTCACCGGCATTGTCTGGCTGCCATGCAAGGCATTGATGGCAGCTTGGGCCTCTGCATGTGAAGAGTATTTCACAAATGCACACCCTGGAAGAGGAAAAAGAAGAGTGTAAGAAGGTTTGTATGGATACCATGAAATTCCATCTAAGCAAGTATCCTGTCCTCAGAACTGGCCAATAATATGACTGTGAAGAAAGTGTAACATAAAACATGTGTCCTGGTCCTTTTCCAGACATCAGCAGCCTGAGGACCTTATAAGGCTAAACCTCTTCCAGAATTCCCACATTGCTTGTACTAAGTACTGACAGACACAAACTTAGCAAGTACATCTTGAATCTAGTCATGTTTTGACCTCCACAGTTTTTCATGGCAGA
>VZUA01027131.1:19726-31912 GCA_013401035.1 Horornis vulcanius | reverse complement strand
CCTCTTTTCCAGCCTTGATATCAAGAAGGGCACATGGTACGTGTTAGAAACCAACTACGATCGCTGGAAGCCTCCTCTGGTGCTGGATAATCGTAGAGGACCTGCAATGAAATGCCTGAACCAGACAACACAAGAGGTAAATATCCTCCAAATACCCCACATTGCTTGTACTAAGTACTGACAGACACAAACTTAGCAAGTACATCTTGAATCTAGTCATGTTTTGACCTCCACAGTTTTCCATGGCAGAATCTTGCACAGTTTTACAATTTATTGGGTGAAAAAGCGGTTTCTCTTATTTATATTAGACTTAATGCTGAGTGTTCCTCCTTCTGTGATTGTGAGATACAATATGGAAGCATGTGCAAGTTATTGGAAAGCTGCACATACTTGATACAACCAACTACAGGACAAACGTACAGGAGGCATTCAAGTTACTCCAAACCCACAAGGTACACTGCTCAGTAGAGCTCTGTGACAGACTGCCCAGAACTTGTCTTGGCTCCAAGCCACGTAGGTCTGGCAAAGCATGGGACACCTTCTGGTGAAGTAGCAGGGGTGGGAGAGGTACCCATGTGTTGATTACCATCCTGCCACCAATAAAACTTGAATCTTAGTTTTTCATAGCTGCAAAGTCAATGCCTGTGTAGGTGTTCTCTTCTGGACATTAGAGAAATGTGGGCAGCGTTTCTCTGGCCTGTATTACTGTGTGGGGAATCTCACACCAAACCCTTACATAAGGTTTTAGGGCAGAAAGGTGCACTTATGGATATGTGCTGGAGTGCATAAATGATCAACATTTCAAAGGGTTGCATGCATTTCTAGGGTGGGGGAAAGTATTGCCAACACTCCCAGCTACAAGCAAACTGACTCAGAGACAGGAAGGGTAATTTCCATATGCTAAGGCGTTTTTTGGAACAGATTGGGAGAGATCTGAGAAGTTTTGGCTTCCATCCCCTTCTATTACTACCAACGACTTTTGAGCTTTTAATCAATTTGCAAAGCCCTCTCGGTTTCCCTGGAGGGATACAGTTTGCAGGGCATGGGTGCCAGTCCTGACAGTGGGATGCTCTCCTTCAGCCCCTTTGCAGCATCTTTAGAAGGTCTTCACACCCTTTTGGATTCCTATAGTGCAGAGTGAGAAATGAAGCAATACAACTTGCAAAGTAAGAGGATGAACCCCAAAGGTCCCTAATATCATCACTGCAAGCTGATGGAAGTGAGAGTGAAGAAAGTAGTGATAGCCCCTTCTAAAAATAATATACATATATAAAATATCTTACAGTTCACTTTGAGAGCTGTTCACTTTGCATCGCCCTCTCAGCACTGTGCTCAGGCTGTATTTCAGGAAAGGCCCAATGATTAGTGCTAGTAGTTGGATCTAATTTATAAGGAGCTGAGAGGAGACAATCATAAGAAAATGAGATAGATAAACTTCAGTTGGAAACAATAGGGATCAATTATGACATAATCCCAGCCCAGCATTCTCGGGCTCCTGAGATATTGCGTCTTCCTCTTCATTAATCAGAGATAATCCAGAATTAGGGTGTTTAATTATTTGCAGAGATTCATTTGTACTTTCTGCCTCTAAAAAGAAGATGCTGATTAGCAAATATACAAAAGCTTTCCAGTTCCAGTCACCAATTTCATTTAGAGCAGGATTTTTGGCTGTGGTGCTGCTGTCATGTCAAAGGCTTCACTCTTGTCGGGTGAAATGCACCTCTGTGCTGAGGGTCCTGATAGATCAGTGGAGCTGGATAAAGGTGTGAATAAAGGGAGTAGCAGGTATTTATCTTGTTTAATGCCCAGAATGCTAATGGCATCCCTCCTACTGCTTTCTATTAACTGCTTCCAGTAGGTTTTGAGGTAGCAGGATGAGTGAAAACTCAGCTTTTACTGGTGTAAATGGCAAGGCAATAGCAGAGATCCCAATATTTTGTCCCTTTCATTTGTGCATTCAAGCGGATTGCTTCTGTACACAACACCAAAAGTGCACATAATCTTCCCTCCCACTGTCACCACAACTGCCTCCAGGAGCTGGTGAACTGAGGACGTGAGTCATGTCACTCAGAACAATGGTGTCCTTTTGACAGGAGCAACTCTGGAGTGTGAAGGGATTTTGACACACAGAGAGATACATGTGCTTAAGATTTTCTTGTTCCTTTGCTTCAAGACTAGAGCTGGAAGGGCTGCCCTGACTGTTTTGTCACCTTGGAGGAGATTGCAGAATCAGGCCCTAGGATTGTAATTGCAGAGGATGGTAAAGATCTTCTTTTGGAGGGTACTGCCAGAAATTTTTACATCCTGAGTTTTTGGGGCAGACTGCTGAATGAGAAAAAAAAAATAAAAGGGGAAAAAGAATAGCTGCACAGAGAGCAGCAGCACTGAAGACTCTGTGGGTTCTTCTGGATCCACTTCAGGTCCCTCACCTGAGAACTCCTGCACTCCTGCCTGAGCTCTGGTGAGCTTTACCTGGAGTGGTGCATTATCCCTCCATCCTCTCCAGGGAAAGACAGGTGCTACATTCCCCTTCAGAGTGAGAAATTCCTCAGTCCCAGCTCTCCTGCCACTTGGTTCCCTACTCCAGCCACTGTTCCTAGCACTGCAACTCATGCAGGAGGTATTTCTGCAGCCCCTGGAGGCCATGCCCCGTGGCTCAGGAGAGCACCCACAGCTTCAGGAAAGGCTTAGGCAGTTTTTTGGCTATGCCTGGATTGTGATGGGATTAAACTGGGGAGCCACAACCCAGCTTCTGAGAGCAGTGCTTGCACTGAACAACCTGAAGGGTGTAGAAGCTCACCACAGGGATACCTGGTGGGCTGGGTAGGATTTAATTGCATGTGATCTGACTGCTAGCTGGAATTTAGACAATTTGCTTAAATCTCAATTTGCGTAGAATTTAAGCCTTATGCGTTTTACCCAAAATAAGTAGCTCACAAGCAATATGTGTCACATATTGGTTTCTAGCAGATGGAAAACATTACAAACTGGGAATAACTTTGTGGGAGTTGTGGCTTGCCTGACTGTCTCCTAAGATAAGGGCACTAGCCTTAAGTTTTCCATTGGATTGACTGCTCTGTGTGCATGTGTGCATGCACAAAACCATGTGTGTGTAAATTAGAAGCTTCACATTCTCAGTAAATAGCACCAGCAAATGGAAGCTGGTAATATTAACTCTGTCAAGGCTCAGTATTGATCCTGAGCAGCTCAGTGAAACGTCAGCCTGAGACTGCAGCCTGCTAGCACTAATAATTAAACTGGTTAGCAATATGGAGCTGCCACTCAGATTCTGTCTTATAATGAAATTTTTTACAAGGAAAAAAAAAAGAAGATAAGGCAAGTATGAAGACAAGTCTGTGGGTTGGATCTCCTCTGGAGTTTGTTTCTTACAGAACTCAGATTTTATTGCCTTTATTATTATTCTGTTTAACTCCTTTGTCATTAGATTTCATTCCAGGTGGAAGCAGACAGACTTTTTTTTTTTGCTTTTCCCCAATTTACTGATTTGTTCAGTGAATTAGGTGTTTAACGGTCTGCTGTTGTGATGGCTGGAGCTTCTCTAGGACATCCTATCAGACTGCTTCCTCATGGGCCAGTCACTGTCTTTGGGTGTCGTGGAAATAAAATAACCACAAAACTGAAAAAGAGATGCTCACAGTTATTTTCAGCCATTTATATCAGGAAGGCTGAGCTGTGGTGATGTGTACTGAACAGCTGTGAGGCTGGCGTAAAGTATTCTTTTTGGCCACCAGTGATTTTATGGAATATCATTCTCCAGTGCATCACTGCGATTTGGATTTTTTTGCCTCCCTGTTGCAAAAATGTGCTGGCTGATGTTGTCACTTGTCAAAATATCCAGTGAGATAAGAACTGTGTCTTGAAGAGGCAGGACTGGCCTCTTCTCTGGTGTTGCACATGCCAACACAGTTTATACTATATTATATGCAGATCAATATTTAATGGACACATTATACTGCCAGGAGGAAAGGGTTTCCTAGTCAGGTTGAAGTTACTTTGTCAAGAGACTTATGTGGAAAAATATGACCTTCCTTCACAAGAGAGAAGCCTCATTCTCATGCCTTGGCTGTAGCAGAAGGTCTTTTTTACTATGCAGGTAGAAAAGAGTGACAGAAAGAGGAAAGGCACCTAGTTTTGCTGCGAGGTATTTGTGTGTTTCAAACAGTAAATGCGTAATGAATGTAGTACTGAAACTGGCACCTGTACCCTTGCAGCTGCAATCACTGGCTGGTATGAGTCCATGCAAAGACCAGGTGAAGAAGGGAAAGACCTGGGGCTGGGTGGATGAGAGATAAATAGAGGCTATGATGGAGCCAGTGAATCAAGATGTAAAGTACCAATACCGGCTTTTTTAAAGAGTCATCCTGTTCAACGGGGTGGGGAGACCATATCTTGAGTGAATGTAAAGGCCCTGTTCAGAGAGGAGGCATCAGCTGGCATGTAATGACACACAGCCCGTTGGAGATGGGTTTTGCAGCATGATCAGCTTTTTCATCTCGTGCACAAACACAGTCACCAGCAGAGTAAAAATGTGACCCCTCCTAAAGTAAGAGGTGCTGTTCTGGGGGCTCCATGATACTTTTGCTACACCAGAAAATTATATATACATGAAGACCAGGGTCTAGGTCAACACAAGGCATTCCTTACCTTTGCTGTTGCCATCGGGTCCCCGAAGGATTGTGCACTCCTCAATGTTGCCAAATGCCTCGAATAGCCTGCGCACATCGTCTTCCGACTGCTGCTTATTGAGCATGCCCACAAAGAGTTTTCTGTCTTCTGGAACAAAATAAAGAGATGCTTACCATATTTCAGGTGGGATGTGAAAGCCAAGAGAGCTCAGTATCATATACAACACAAACGGTGACTTCACCAAGGTGACACATCTCAGAAGCTGCTAGTATTTTCAGGTGTCTGGCTTGAAAAACCTTAACAGCCTCTGACTTCACATGAGTACTTGAAAATAATCCAGCAAATTTTGGAAAAACCAAACAACCAAACAACAAACAAAAGTAGTTTGGTTATATATAAAATCTTTATCTGCCTCTTAAAATCTAGGCACCAAAGTCTTCTAAATCAGCTCTTTTTGATCAGTTTTTGCCATCAGTTTGCAGTAACTGAAATGGCAACGCTGCTCAGACTGCAATCCAAGAGGAATATGATAAATATAGTATATTGGAACCAAGTCCAAATGTAAAATAACATGAGTTAGTAGCCTTAGAGATACTAAATAAGTTGCAGGGAAAAAAAAAGTTTAACATAAGCTTTTTGAAATCAGAATATAATGGAAGTCACAGCCTGTAAACTGGAGATTTGTAGTTTATGCCCACTCAGAGACATGTATCTACAAGTTTGGAAGAAATTTTTAATATATTTATAAAATTCATTTGAAATAACCCCAAAGTTTTCAAAACTTAAATTGTTTTTTTGAAACATAAAGTTAACTTATATGATTTCTAATATCTGAGATAGCTCAGGCAGGTGGTATTTCATGCCAAAGCAGGATGTTTTCTGCTAGTGGATAATTGTATTCTGAACAAAAATGCTCAATGTGACCCAGCACTGTGCACTCACAGCCCAGAGAGCCAAACATGTCCTGGGCTGCTTTCAGAGCCCTGTGGGCAGCAGGGCAGGGAGGGGATTCTGCCCCTCTGCTCTGCTCTGGTGAGACCCACCTGAAGCTCTGCATCCAGCTCTGGGGTCCAGCACAGGAAGGACAGGGACCTGTGGGAGTGAGTCCAGAGCAGGAATTGGAACTAGATGGTCTTCAGGGTTCCCTTCCAACCCTAATGATTCTATGATTTATACTTGGACTTAAACCAAGTTTGGGCATCTTCATGAGACACCTCCAGAAAATATTGGTGAAAACAAATGATTGTCAGAAGGATCTCAGAGGGGGCTGAGTGATGCCTCTCGATCAGGTTTCTGTTCAAAGACTACTGCCATTGCATCCAGAAAAAAAGAAAGTTTACATAGTTTACATTGTGTATGTAAACAGGCCATTTGCACATGATTCATAAATGTCTTATTTATGATTCATTAAACACTATGTAAATGTGTGAACCAAGAGGGTTTTTTCAGAGCACGTTACAGAGCAGACGTAACTAATTTGAATAAATATATGTAAATATCTAAATAATTTTTTAAAATTTAATTTATTTTTTTAGTGTACAGGTTAACCTGAAGCTGAACAAAACACTGGTTTGCAATAACCCTTTTCTGGCTGACTAATTGGGCAATTCATGTCACTTTTGTTCACTGAGAAATCACTGGTGTAGGCAATCTGTTCTGCTTCAACCAGTGTTTGATCAAAATTCCCCTCTCCAAGATGCACCTGCACATTGGCAAATTACTTTACAGGCTTGGATGTGAATAATTTTTCATGCAGTGGCTATTGAGTGAGGATATTAGGAGCTTTCAACCCTGCAGTCAAGTTATCCACAACAATGAAAAGTGTACTGCCCACAGAAAAGCAGGAATTATATTGCCTTCAGCTAGGCTGCTGAACTGTAAGGAAAAAACACTTCTGATAGGTGAAAGAAACAGAAATAGCCTTCTTATAGACCTGTTAAAGCTAGAAATTTTCCTACTTTGTTAGAATTGATTATGCAGAGAGGCGTTTTGAGATCTTTGCTGGCAACAAAAAGTTCCGATTGTAACGGTGCACAAAGCCCCGCCTAACATCATGCAGCTTGTAGCTTGTCCCCACCTCACAAGAAGGTGATTTGAACATGTGAAAGGCTTGTTTTCACAATGGCCAAAGTGTCCTTCAAAAGAGACTCCAAGATGTGAGGTACAAGCCTTAGATAAGCAGCTGCTGAAGTCCACTGTATGCTCTGGGGAGTATCTTTCAGTCTAGGGCATGACAGAGCCTTAGGAACCCAGCCCAGTCCAAAGTTCAAAGGTTTCTCAGATACTGGAAGAAAACTCACCTAGCAAATGGGACCAGATTCCTGCAAGATATTTTAGGAAGGGGACTGATCAGCTGTAAACAACAAGGAAGATGACTGGCAAAAGGTTTTGCCTAGAACTTTCTGTCTGTTAAATACTTCCAGCACAACAGAAGAGTGTTGTATTGTACTTTATACAGCTTCCCCGGTTTCAAATAAGCTGCATCAGCAAAAGCACTCCTATGTCTGTGTAACTGTTTTCACCAGAATTTTTGCTAATATAAATGTGTCATTAAAAAAAAATCACATCCCTCCTCTGTGAGCAAAACTGTCTAGTGTGGAACTGGCCTGAAACTGCCTTGCCTGGTCTAGTTCATGCAAAGATAAAACCAGGTGTTCTAGGAACTGCTCAAATTATTATTTTTACATCCCGCCTGCCCTTCATCTTTGCGGTACACTGGGGCTATACTGGCTGTCAGATGATGTGGTGCTTTGGTGAGCTGCCCATGAGATAGTCATCAGACCATCAGGAGCAGTCTCTGTCAAAGGGGAGGATNGGTCCCTATGGACTGCTGCTGCTTGGACATCATCTCCAACCCCATCTCCAAATCAGCATCCTGTCTCCCACCTGAAAAGCACACCCTGTGTAGTCAGAGGAATCATTTGTTATATCTGCCATCTCAGAACTCTACAAAACCACACACTAGACTGAAAAAAAATGAGTCGATTTAAAAAGTTTTTTTTACTTTCAGTAGTTTCTGAAACAAAGTGCTACATTTGCCTCTCACATCCCAGCTCTTTCAGGGAACTCAACACTGTGTTTTAAGAACACTTTCCGCATATTGTGAGTACAAGAAGAGAGGGAAAACTCCAGCAGAAGGGACCATTCAACAAGTTCCAGGTCTCGGCTAATGAGTTTATCCTCTAATGGTCCTTTATGAGCCTCTTACACCCTGGGCATCATCATACACTACTCCTCCACATCCCAGACAAAAAGCTGACATGCAATGCACCAAGACAACTCTTTCTGAACTAGTAAATATGTCTAAAAAAGGCCATGAGTTTGCAAGAATAAAATGAAGAGGGGATGTGCTGATATCATCAAGGTGTGTCTTGAGCACGTGTGCACACCCCTGGTACTCCTCACCAGATGTTTCCAGAGTCCTATAGTGATATCTGAGGGCACTACATCCTACAAAAATCTGAGTTTCAGGCTGCACACAAGACTGGAGCAGTCCTAGATGATGGTGTCCCTGAGTTCTGCCTGCCTGTAGGGTCCATCTTTACCGACAATAGTCCACCCATATCACCATCCTGAGTTGCATGCTTCCTTCTTTTTCAGTGAGATATTGCTCCAATTGTATGTGTCTCAGGATCCACACCTGAATTTTAGAACACTGGGCAGACTCAGTCCCCTATCTCCTCCATTGCCAGGCTAAATGCTGAATGCCATTTCAGACTGTGGGATTGTGGGGCAAAAAAACCTTCAGACCACAGTTCCTAAGATCTGGGTTACAGACCAAAGTGAACACACAATCAAGGAGGACAGAAATATCACTGCTCAGGGCAGAAGAAAAGGATGAAAAGAGGCCAGGCATGAGCCCATGATCTGGGATGTCCCAAGCAAACCTGTGGGCATGACCTTGTCCTCCAACCTAAACTGGCCTGTGGCCATGGACAACTGGCTGTACCTTGCAGTACCCCACAATCAAGCCCAAAGGAGATGGGCACCAAGGAGGAGCATCCTCCATCTTCTCCCTATGATGGGAATGAATACAGTGAGCTTACTCAGTATGTCTAAGAACAGGTGTGATGATGAAAGAAGCCTATTCCATGTAGCCTCAAGGCCACACATGGCTGTGCATCAAGTATTGATTCATATCTGAGTGTCTTCCCTTTGTTTTTGTGAGGAAAAACCTGTCCAAATTTCTGTCTATCACATTCTCTCAAGTCAAATTTCAGTTTCTATCTCATCTGAATACTCCCCACTACCTTTTCTGCTGCAACAGCCCTAAAACCAGCACCACTATGAGCAGTGACACTGCGCTGTAAGATTGCAACTGTGTCCATGTGAGCCTCTTCTCCTTATGTTTTTGTCTTCCTTTATTATTATATAGCCCATCATCAGCCTTTTTCTACAAGCTGAGTCCATCATGCCTGCTTTGCCGTGGAAATATCCAGTCACGGGTGGATTTTTCTGTGTATGGTGGCACCCAGAAGAGCAAAGGAGGTTTTTGCTGGTGAATTCTGATAACACTGAAAATTAAGTTCATCTCAGGTCTTCCCCATTTTGCCATAAACAAATCACAACAGGTTTCCCTCTTCTTGACTACTCTTCCAGGAATGGAGGCTTGTGCCTGTCAGGAAAATCTGGCGGCAAGGCACCATGGTGAAAAAATACAACTATAAATATACAGCATCTACAGACATCCCTGCAGTGTTTATATGCAGCCTTGGCACCTTCCCCAGTGAAAATAGGGGTTAACTTATTCTCTGTTCTATTTGTATTTAAATGTTATGTTTCCATGATGAGTGTAAGGCAGAGGTGTCAGATGAGCCCAGGCGAAGGAGGCAGCACACGTGAAAGGTGAAATAATACAGTGCTGCAAACCAAGTGCTGAGAGGAGGTGGGAAGGGGGAACACTGGAGTGAGGGGGAGAAGGGGGAGGATGGGCAGTAATTAAAGAGACAGAAGGGACAATGAGATGCAGAATGTTTGATCCTCTGTGGAGCAAGAGGACAAGAACAAGAATCACAGCGATTGTGGAAGCACTGGGGGAAAATTAGGGTCACTCGCAGGGAGACATAACACAGGATTGTGTTTATCCAGATAGCTCTCACTAATGTACATGTGTGCGTGGGGGTACATTTAGACAAGAGTATATAAAAACGCTTGTGTTCTCGTATTCCTCACACAAAACAAAGAGGTTGAATTCATCTATCAGGAAAGCACAAACTGGCTTTACCATCTAGAACATGGCTTCCAAGGCCTTGGAAATAAAGAGGGGCAGATTTACCATCTCTGTGTCCCAGGCTAATTTATATAGCTAATAATTATTTGTCCCTGCTGCTATTCCCCTCTTTCCCAAACATGCTTACACACACACAGAGGGAGCAGCTGCAGTGCCTTGGTCCTGGCACTGGGAAGGCCTTTAAGCTTATCTCCTTGGCACCATGCCACAACAAAGCAGCCTAGAGAAGTTTTCTACACAGGTATCGGTAAGAGGAAAAGCCAGTGCATTATACCAAGTTGCACATTTACCAGAGAGAATGAAAGAAGCAGAGCTGATCTCCCTTGCCTACTCTCCTGGTTAGTCCTTGGCAGAGAAGGAAGAGGAGATAGTACTGAGGATGTTCCCTGCATGCAGAGAATCAGAATGGTTTGGGCTGGGAGAGACCTAAAAAGGCCTTTTGTGCAAGCCCCTAACAGTGAGCAGGGACATCCTCAACTAGAGCAGGTTGCTCAGAGCCTTGTCTGACAGGATCCTGAAAGTTTCCACGAATAAGAAATCTATAGCTCTTCTGGGCAGCCTGTGTCTGTGTTTCACCAGCTTCTTGGTAAAAAAAGGCATTACTTGTATCTGTGAATCTGCTCTCTTTTGTTTGAAAAGCAGAAGCCCTTATCCTATTGCTACTGGTTATATTCAGAAGTCTGTCCCCACATCTCATAAGCATCCTAAAGAATTTAAAGACCCCAATAAGGTCTGCCTGAAGCCTTCTCTTTTACAGGCTGAACAATCGCAATTCTCTCAGCCTGTCTTCATAGCAGAGGTGCTCCAGCACCCTGATTATATCTGGATAATCTGTCTGGCTTCCTTTGGACACTCTATAACAGGTCCACACCCTTCTTATGGCAAGGGCCCCAGAGCTGGATGTAGCAGTCACAAAAACGCAAAAACATCCTCACAAAAACAGAACAGAGGGGCAGAACCACCAGCCTTAACTTTCTTTCCATGCAGACCAGGACAGGGCTGATCTGCAAGAGCCCATTGCTGACTCATGCCCAGGCTTTCATCCAGCAGAACTCCCAACTCCAGACAGTGGGATCAGGCATATGCCAAAGTCATAGTGGTGAAAAAGAGCTATAAACCTGGGTTTCTTTCAGGCAGTCATGACCAAGGAATCCTCCCTAGGTCAAAGAAGAAAGAAAGAGCTTGAGAGAGGAAGGATGAGCTGCAGATGCCCTGAAGGCTGTGAAAGTTTGGTTTGAGCTCTGAACTCAAATCTGCAAGCTCAAACCTGTTGTTCTCTTGAGCCAGAGTGCCCCACCACTCCCCTTAACCTGTGCTAATCAGGTGATCAATAGCCTAAAAGCAGGGCATTTACCAGGACCTGTGTTTCACACTCCTATTGCCAGGTTCACAGCAGCTCTACAGCTATGTGATGATGATTACCACCCTTTCCACAGGGGAAGTGATTATGAATTCTGTTGTAGCTAATTGTAAATTAGCTAATTATCTTCTCCATGGTACCTTGCTGGAAAAGGTTTTTTGGTGTTTCAAAAATTAGGGCAGGGGAAAATCCAACAAGATTCAAAAGCCCAAATAACAGAAACATAGCACTACCTAACCACAAATAATAGTAAACAAACACTCCTTCCACCTGCAGCTCCTATTTGGCCCCTTTTCCTTCCTCCTCCCACTATTAAACAAGACCCTCAAGGGACTAATTCTGCTACAGGCTTTAAAATGTTTGCTGAGTTCACCTCTTCCTTGCAGTTAGGTGTTGTGGGGCATCCCTAATCACATCTTAGCTGGACTGATTTCTTTGCACTGATCTCTCCCCTCCCTCCCTGGTTTGGTTCTACTTAACAGATTCTTTATATCCCATACGTTAGCAGATATGATTGCACAGCTGCTGGAGTCAGAGGCTTTGAGACACCCGGGCTAGAGAGAATAACAGCTAGTCTGAACAGCTGTGTGATGGGGACAAACACGAATGAATGTAAGCCCAGGTGTGGGAGCATAATTCTCCCATGCAAAGAAGGAAGCTTCATCCCACAGGTGCATTCCTCTCCACTGCTGCGTGTCAAAAACTTAGTTTGAAGGATTTCTCTTACTTAATTGCTTGGCTGCACTCTGAGCCTTGACTTGGACATGGATCCTGTAAACAGAATGAAGGAACAGCTGAACAAGAGACTGAGGGTCTGTCTGACTCTGCTATCTCTGGCAACAGCCAGTTGTGGATGTCTAGGGAAGAGTAAAAGAATTTTGTTGATCACCCCAGATATTCTCCTAGAATTCAGTGCTCTGCAATTGAGGGAATTCTGGAGTCTGCAGTG
>VZUA01027131.1:4480-15798 GCA_013401035.1 Horornis vulcanius | reverse complement strand
CCAATTAATCCTTCAGACATCCCACTCACTGTTAGGACACCCCAACAGTGACTTTTTTTCCCCACAAGGCAGGTCACCTAAAAAGACAGCATAACTTTTGTTAAACCAGTTCCACTCTATCTAGGTGGATGTCCCATTTGGAAGATTTTATTGATAAAAATAAATGTGAGGATTGTACTCTGCTACACACCTGCATATGGGCAGCTGAACAATAAGGTGGAGGCACATGACATGGTGCCAGTGTGACTAGGATGAGATGTCTGATCCTCCCAACCTGTCCTTGTGACTCTCCTAGCCCAGCTGGCAGGAAGAAGCTGCTATTATAAAACTTTAATTCAATTTTCCAGTTCTTCCCAGGGTGTCTAAGTAGGTTTTTTGTTACTGTTGGTAGTTTTCTGTTTGGTTGTTTTTTGAGATTTTTCGCTAGTACTATTTTTGCTGTTGTCACCCTCAATTACACTGATATAATGAAATGACTGAAACTGGATGAAAAAAATGGGATTTTTTTCCTATAAGAAATACCGATGTCTCAAAAAATGTACTTCCACTTTGAATTAGAGAGGCCAAAGTTCTTGTGAAACGGAAATTCTTCAGTTGTGAAATGTTACAGGGTATTGTCTCAGAGAAATAAAAAGCCTTTGTCTTAATAACCTCAAAACATAAAATATATAAAGCAGAATGGCTGTCGTTTTCAGCCAGACAAAAGAAAGTATACTTTTGCACACTATATGAATGAATAAAAGACATTTCTGTCATGTTGCTGAATGAAAAAGTCATAAATTAGCTCCAAGGTGAATGAGACAAATTAGTGGTGGTTATGTCCACTCAGTGCTATGAATATCCAGATGCAAAATCTGTCTTAGTCACTAAACCTCTGTCTGCTGGAAGCCACAGGGTATTAGGGGGAGGATCACTCTTCATAAAAGCCTTGTTCCTACTGTTTCTAATGGGCACTGTTGGAAGAGAGGATGCTGAACTAGAGAAAGCTTTGGTCTAACTCAGAATGGAAACTAGTGGTTTAATACAATACGGACTTGAAACAAATTTAAATCAAAAAGATCNGGATTTGAAATGGATCTGTTCCAGGGATATGTTTTGCCTGTTACAAAACTACATGTTGGGCTAGACACCTGTTCCTTTGAAATGCTTTGGCCAGCTCAACAAATGACCCAGGAAATGATTGGGTCTGTTTCAGGATGCCACCCAGCAGGATCTGGCTTGTCTTATCCACATATTCATTTAGACTCTTACCCTAAGGTGCATCTGAGGAGGAGAATTATATTCCAGTGATGTTACACCAGTGCTTGAAATAAACATCAGGGATTCAGGGTTAGAGCTGAAGCTTATTGAAGTTAATGAAAAAGAGTGCCATGGAGCCTTGCAGGCTTTGGATCAGACTCTGGATTTGCTGAAACACTGCTCAGATGTCCCTGCCACTGCTGGGTACTGCAGATTCTCCCTGATGCAGAACAATGTCTTACACACAGAAGAGATCTGGTGAGGACAGAGCAGACGGACAGCAAGAGCCTGGATGATGCCCATCACACCTTTTCTGTGCCAGGGTTTGGTAATCTGCATGCATTTCCCTGCTTCAGCCTGTTTGCTTACACTTCTTTCACCGTTCTGTTGCAGTAAGGAAAAGAAAGCAAACCCCTTGTGAAATCTACTGCATAGGCAAAACTCATCTTTCCTCTAAGCAGAAGACTTTCCTGCAGGTCTCACCCCAGATTTTAAAACAGCACTGCAGAGCAGTGAAGGAATGCAGTAAAATTGCAGGGATCAGATAGGATGGCCTGAAATGCCAGGCAGGGCTTGCAATAGAATTTATAATCAACACACTCGGAGGAACGTTTCTTCAGTGACAGTAATATTCAGCACACACTTGTCACTAAGCGAGACCAGCTGGACCCAAAAAGACGTTATCCATAGAGGAGGGATGTCCAGAGTCTTTTCTGGAATTCTCTAGTCACTTTTTTCCCCTGCATTTGGGCTGGTTTCAAACTCAGGGGAGACCCATCCCACTGAGCACATTAAGCCAAAGATTTCTCCTCTTGAGGAAAGCAAGGCTGCTTTCTTTGGTGTCACTTAGCATCTCCCTATAAACATTTTATTGAAGATTATTTCTTCCACCCACCTTCCCACCCCCCCAGCTCTCAGCTCCGTCTGGCTTTAAATGCCAGTGTCATTTCCATCCGCTGACAGAGCTCTTTAACTGCCGCGCCGAATGGCATTCGCTAAAACCAACTAATAGAAGGAAATGAGGTTAACCTTTAAGAAAGGTGAAAACGAGCCGGGTGCTATGCCAGCAGTAAAGAATTAGTTCATAAACAGCCTCCTGCTGCAGAGGCAGTTTAATGCAGCCACTGGTGCTGCTGGCAGTGGTGTGGACAGGTGGGTCTCAGGGGTGAGCTTGGTCAGGAAAAGGCTCAGCACCGCCCCATTCACAGAGTTTAGTCAGCCCTTCCCTGGCGAGACTGCGGGGACAGTCCCACAATTCTGATCTTGGCTGCTGTGGCCTGAAATCACAGCAAATAAGTGTTGGCTGTAGTGGACGCCTGTGACACATTAGTAGCTTGCACCTGCAAATCTTTTCTCCATCATCTTGTCTCACATACAGGAAGGTGGGAATACTCGGGGCCAAATCCTGACTGTCTGTCTCCTTGCTGAGTTTCTCCTTTCCATCAGTCTTTTAAAATCCTTCTTGCTCAGCCCAACACTACCTAGTAACTCTTATTGACTGAATGAGGGCTCTGCTTCTGTAAAAGTACCATAGCTGCATGGTCTTGAACTATATGAAGGACCATTATTGTCCTTATGTTTTCCTTCAGGTTTAATGAATTTGATGTCTTGCTCATCAAGAGTTACATAAAATCCTGGCTTTAAACCACACCTTGATCTCACAAGTGATCTTACATGAGCTCTTGAGCTCATACTTTGAGACCCTGTGCTATAGAACTCATGGAGGAGAGCAAAAGGGAAGAGCTGGGGAAAAAAGACTTCTATAACCTGCAAAAGAAGGGACAATCTCTTTGTCTACTCAGAAGACTCATATGTTAAAGGCCAGGCTGGATTGAGCTTTGAAAAACCTTGTTGGAAGAAGAGGGTCCCTGCCTGTGGCAAGGGTGTTGAACTGCATGATTTTTTTTTTAACAGCAGGTGAGTTCTTAATAGGGGGGAACTCAATCCCTCACCAGTATGTGCATCAGAAGGAGATGCAGCACAGTGTCATGATGGGAGCAAGACAAATATTTGTCAAGAAATTTTCTACTGACAGTGCTGTGCTTCATCTAATTTTAATTAGACCAGAGAGCCTGAAGGATGCATATACTACCAATTGTATCAACAACAACTGGCAGTATAGGATGGAGTCCATATGAAGTTTGTCACCTGTGTTCAGTCAGTTTGTATAGATGCATCTCTGTTTTTTCACCGAAGTGCTCTTTCACAGAAGTTGGTCTTTCATCTCAGCCTGCACAGTGCTACCCTTACTATTGTCTTTCTCTTGCCATGGCATATTATCCATGTCAAAATTGTTTGAAACAGAAAATTATACACCTGGACCAAATGATTATTAAGCATAAATTTAGAAAGCTTCCTGAAACAAGATCTTAATAGGTATAAATCAACGTTACAGACATATACCATGCAATGATAGAATTATTTGTCCCACCAACACAGCCCAGGCAGGATCAGCAAATATAGAAAACTGTTATCCCATTCCTACTTGATGTTAGTAACAGGAGAAATTAATAGACTAATTCAGGGTAAAGTCTAAGTCTCACAAAGGTGTTTCTAACCTCTAGGGCTTTACTGTCCATCTAGTAAAAAATGACCCTCCACAGGCTCTTTCCACTTCAGATTTGATCATTATAAATAACACTTTTTGGCTAACAATGCTTTTTGGGGTGTGTGGAGAAAGCAGGGCTGTGCAAGCCAGATCTGACTGTGGCTCTGGTCCCCATTACTGCAACAGTAGTGTAACTGTGCTGAGGGGAGTCATCTCTTCCCTTCATCAGTAGCCAGGACTCAGAGAAACAGAGAGAGGCAGAGAGCGAAGGTGCTGTTTTATAGCAAGCCTTTTCTGAGCTTGAGAGCTCACTGTGCTATTATTTTCCCTTTTTCCCTCATTTCAGGCCTTTTTTGTGTTTCATGTTTGGCCCTCGGCAGGCTGAGAGACGTGCTGACAAGTTGTAACTCTCACTCGGCTTGGCGAGGGCTTTGTTCTCTGTGTGCGTGGCACAGACTCGCTTCCTCTTTCGAAATGTGACAGCGAGTGATAACACCGACACAGAAAGCCAGCACCCGGGCTCAGCACGCTCCCTGTGCTAAAGACCCTCTTCAGCGATCTGCAGCAACAGTCCGGAAACAAAGATGGGCATTGCACAGGGAAAAATATAGCAGTGGCAAACTCCTTCTTTATCCCCAAACCCCCTTAACCCCAGGCTAGTCAGAGGCTCATATACCTGATTATTCAAAAGGAATTTGTGGGGGTCTTGTCTCTCTGCCTCCGTACCAGAGACAGCCACAGAGCTGCCCCAGGGGGCTGAACCACTGTGCTGAAGCCATCCTGCTGCTGCCCTGCAGCCATCCCCATAGGCTGTTTTGGCTAAAGTGTGTGTCCTGGTGAGGGGCCAGCACTAACTACGAGGACAACGGGCAGAGCAACCGACAGCATTATAGCTTGCTTTGATGTGCATCCTCTTGTGACAAGAGCCTGTCTCTGACTTCTTGCTTTAATGTGTTTAGCATCGTGTTCAAATTACAAAAGTTTCATAGAAATGTGCAGTCTCTCTCTCGGTGATTAAAGTGCTCTTTCATATATAGGCTATTTTCCCAGAAAAGATACTTGAAGACTGAAGTCTCTTGTAGCTCTCTTAGGCAAGGATGAGAACAACTTTTCAAACCTGGCACTTGGGGGCATGTGTTTCGTTTATACAGGTTTTCTAAAAAACTATTACAGTTTTTAAAAGATGAACGTCAGGCTAGGATCAGTTTCTGGAGTACTCTCTCCACCAGTGTCACCTAATAAAAAAATCATCTTTTTCCTTCAGGTTCTTTGTTTATATAGCAAGAGGGCCACTAGGTTTTGCTCACTACCACACTGGAAGATGATGTGTTTTCTTCCTCAGCCGTGCTCATTGCCTAGGTACTTTTCATGGTTCCTGCCTTATGAAATACAACCCCTCATGCTTCAGGCCTGTTTTGCAGCCCTATTCCTCCCTAAGTCAACTTAGATTTGGCTCTGCAGAAACACACACATAATGTCGTAGCCAGCTGAAGCTTGTTCAGAGTGACCTAGGTGACTTAGATGACTCTGTATCAGAGTTCTGTCCTTACAATTTTCCATTTTGTGTTATCCACAGATTGTATCAGCTGGGATATTTAATTCCACATCATTCGTGACAATGCTGACTAGTGTCAGAGCTGGCTACTGATCCGTGTAGAGCCCTGCTGCAAATACACTCACTCTATCATGGTTTCTCTTTGACAACTGCATTTTGAGATTTGTCCATTACCCACTTCTTAATCCATTTAATGTCCACCCTCTTGAACACTGTGCTAAGCAAGAACTCCAAGGAAGTTCCAATTCTAGAGAACCTTTGCAGCTCAAGATAACTTAGACTGATAAGGAAAACTCAATCAGTCAGTTTTGCCACGGGGAAGATAGGATCTCAAAGATACATAGCCCCTCTCCTTCCTTCCCTTGCTTCTGGCATTGTTCCTTCTCCCAGCTTGAACAGCAGGACGTCACCTCTGCTGCAGCACCATCTTCTAACAATAGTGTTTAAGGAATACTGTATTTTCCTTTCTCAATAGATATTGCTATAAAAGTTGGGCACAGATCTCAGTTATTTCTGTTCTTCACTCTTGGTTATTGCAGCTTATTTTTAATGGCTGGTTCACTGGCTGGTTGTGTTTGCTATGCAGGTGTAGATGTTATCTTTGCAAATACAGTGACTCAACTATCCTAAGAAGGCCCCTGTTCTTCTTTATTATATTCTTGCCACTATTATATCTGAGGCACCCTGGGATTAAATACCCACTTACAAGTTGCTCCCACCGAGACTGGGAGAGCTGGAGAGACCAGGAAATAAAGGAAACCAAAGTTATATTCCCTGAGAGAATGTGACAGGAAACACAGGACAGTTTTTTCTTTCCCCACCTCAATATCTTTTTTCCTGGGAGCAAAAGTAATTGTATTGTACACACTCAGAGACTTCCCTGCACAGTGAAGCAATGTAAAGGCAATAGAGCTCTTATCATTAAGCTTCCCTGAACACTTTTCTGAGCTGGAAACAAAACCCAGGTCCCAGTTGGGATGACATTTATTTAGCATATGTAATGTTAACCAAAAGATGTCAGGGAACATGCATTGAATCCTGCTTTGTCTCTTTCACTGTTTTAACTACTGGCTTTACCGGTCTCTTTTTTTGACCTGTTCCAGCCGTATTGTCCCAGACTGAGGAGTATGTAGCCCTGGTGGTTTGGTGGTCCTTGGTCTTACAGACAACTACTTGTCCTATCTTTTTTTCAGGTAGTAGCTCACACCTTATCTAAGTGGAAATTAGGACCCAGAGAGCAATATCTTGAAGGATTTGGTGCAGGTTTGCCTGAATTTTTTTTAAAAGCTGAAAGTTTTCCCATCAATAGCCCATTCATAAGTAAGATACAGCAGTTTGTCCCCAGCTCCCTAAGGATTCACCTCACATTCAAGAGACAGCCTTTTATCTCCCTGTTTTGCTGTTAGATGTGATGGTAGTTCTTGGCAAAGAACTTTATCTCTTCACCTACAATCCAGGGGAGTTTTGGCCTTGGTTGTTTTGATACTCAATTCTGAAAGAACATGCTACCACAGCAGTAGACTTAATGAAAGTCTAACATAATCATTCAAACACTGCCCAAGTAGTAGTAGGTGGTGGTGTTGGCCCTGACTCAGGCTTAGGGTGGCTGAGACCCACAGAAGTTAAAGAGACACACAACCTGGAGTAGGCTCTGGGAATTGTGAGCACTTGCCTTTTAGCACAACCCCGCAGAAAGCATGATCTTTTTCTCTGGGCATTTCTACAGCATTTTTCAGAAGACTAGTCCATAATCCTGACATCAGAGAGCTTTGCAGAGGCTGCCTAAATTATATTAAAGTGCAAGATTTGTAGTTCAGTTCACCCAGAAAAATCGTATGTCTGTGTGTTTGCATATGGATGCGTGCAGTGTGTGGGAGTGATTCTCTAAATAGGAGGCAAAGTGCCTATCACAGAAAATAGACTTTAAAAGGGTTTTCTGAGCTGTAAGTGAGAAACCAAAGCTGGGAAGAAAAAAATAAAGCAAAAAGACAACCTTACCACTACCACTGGCAACTCAAATTAAAAAGCATTTGTGTGTGTAAGGAAAAGGAAGATTTGGAAATACAGGGATAAATGACATTTGTTGTGAAAGCCTCCCCCACTCCTGTCCCCAGCTGATAAGGAAATGAGCTGGGTGACAAGGTTGGATTCAGGAGGAAGAAACATTTTCAGGTCATACTTCATTTGATGTTAGCTTGAGTTCCTCTATCAACTGACATTGGGCAAAAGTGCCACTGTCATCACTTCCCAAACCTGTGTGTCCCCATAAATTGATGGAGATGTGGACAGATGCCCATGGGCAGATGGCCTTTTCATGCCTTCCCCTCCAGAAAACACTACCATCAAAATGCCACCCCACCCTCTGGTTTTAGTGTGGTCCAGGGGTGTCCATCCCAAGATCCTAGCACTGCCTTCCAAGGAGCAAATCTTCAGTAAGGCCCTTTTTCTCAAGAATAGGAAAAGAGGAGAAACTGCTCTTTACTCAGAATCCTGGCAGGAATGTCCACAGCCCTGACTCATTTTATGGAGAAGCAGGGAGCTAGGCAGTCAGTGCTGCCAACTTCTGGGCATCTGAGGGAGCTGGCACTTGTCAGTCAATGCTGATTAAGTGAGAGGGACACAACCAAAAGGTGCGCCAGCAGGAGTGGTGGGTACCTAGATAGCATGGGCGGAGGCAAACCAGTGGAAGTGTTTAAAATGCCAGAGACAGTGTTAGAGTTGTGGTCACTGCCTAATCTCCGTTCCCATCACCCAGTGAGTCCTCAGAAATCTCTGCATGGTGCCGTATCCAGTCCAGCACCGAGCACTGCCTTGGAGTTTTTGAATGGCTGGCAGGATGGGGAATGCTGCTGATTTACCTCCTCTCTGCTGTTTGGGCAAGCAGCAAGGTAGGACAGGGGGGATGATTGAAAGGAGTGGGGAGGGAAGACGAAAGGGGAAGAAAGATAGTAAGAAAGCCCCCACTGCCCTCTGCCACTGTGCTGTTCACTAGAAGACTCCCTACAGAATTACGCTGTCGTCTTGCAGGAAAGCATGTAATAACTGAAAATACAGTGTCAAAAGGAATTTTTCAGGCTTTGACAGCTCATAAATTACAGTTCATTGACTTCTTCCTGTGTCTAGATTTAAATTAATAGGCAAGCAGATATATACTTCTTTTGCTTCTTTATCCTGAGCAGTAGCAGTTGTGGAAGTTACGTGGTTTCTTGCGTCTCTATCTCCCCTTTCCCTCCCTCCTGTCCTTACAATCAGTCTCACCCTGATACAGGCCACACCTTTCTCTCCAACCTTGGGATATGGCACAGCAGTCCTCCCAACACTGCCTCTCCCCAGCACACAAGTGGGACTGTAAAGGCAAAGAAATCCTCTGTTCCTACTACAAATGATCTCTTTTAAAAGGACCCCTCAGAAGTCATTTCAGAGGAGGTATTTGGTGGGAAATAGTCACAGGCAGTAAAAATCAGAGATGCTCAAGTAAGTCAGTCATGGCTGTGGCATCCAAAGTGAAAGCAAGCAAAAAAACAATAGGCCTGCCTTCTAAATAAATCAAAGTGGGATGAGATGGCCATCAATGAAAACAATCTGCATTACCCTTTCCACGGAAATGTAGGTGCTCACCTGTCCTGAGAATTACGGGACTATGAGGATGGATGGATGAATGGATGGACAGATGGAAGGATGGATGGATGCATGCATGCATGCATGGACAGTTGAATGTAATAGCAAACAGACAGACATGAGATCATTGCTCCAGAATGTACTCATGCTCTAAAGGGATTGCACTCCACCTCCCCTGAATCCTTGGATGCAATGTTAGCCTGTATAGTAAGCCTGCTGGTCTGACCTGAGCAACACCAGTATTTTGCTGCTGGGAGAAATGATCCGGGATGATGGACGCTTGCATACCACTCATGGTGCCCTAGTGAACAGGAATGCTCAGAAGTGGAGTTGTTTGGTGGTGCATCAAAGCACGGTGGGGAGCTGTTATGCTGCAAAGGACCCCTTGTTCCTTTTTATGGTGACATATTTATGAGATTTGGGCAGGACAGCCTGAGGTCTGTCTGTGATGTTGCTCTGCAGGCACAAGGAGCTCAACCTGCATCAGTGGTGGCTGTGAAATTCCTTGGAGAGTGTGGATTGGCAACACATAGGTAGTGAAATGCGTCAAGTGTATTGGATCCTGCAGTTTGAAAAGGTCTCATGATAAAAAGAGGTTATTATTAGTATTAATGGTTCTGCTACAGGCTGTAGTCTGTAGCTGCCTAAGAAGCTAGGGTGAGTACTGGGATGTGCGTGGCAGTTCTGGGAAAGAGCAGTTCAGGACACGACAGTTTTTTGGGAGGGTGGCAATGACTCAGAGCTGTGAGCTGAACATTTTCCTTACTCGCCATAGTAACACAAAGAAAGGGAGTGAAAAGTGCAGAGCCAGAAGGAACACGGATCCTGGTTGCCCTGATGGAGGTGTGTGAAGGGACAAGTGTGACAATCACACATTTGAATCATCTGAAAAGTTGCGGTGCTTTCACCACTGGCTGCGTTCATGCGGGTACTGAGGGGTGGTCACATCCCTCTGAGGAGGCTGCTCCTTGTGAAGCACTGGGGGTTCAATCACCTCTTGGCTCAGCATTCCCTGTGGGATGCTCTTTGCAGTGGGGTTTGGAGGGCTCAGAAGCTGGAAAGGCATCTGAGGGGCTCTGGGGGCATGAGCTGAGCACAGGAATGGAAGAGTAGGAGAGCCAGCAGTCCCAGGTGTTTGCCCTGCAGGGAGCTCTCCTTGTTCAGTGGCACAGGGATGTTTTTTATTGACCTGCTCCACTATGACGTGACTCTGGGTGCTATTAGGAGAGATTTCCAGGTGCTCCTGATATCAGCTCATGTGCAATGACTACAATGAGGCAGGAGGGACAGAAACTCTATTTCAGCTCATGCAGGAAAGAAATAACATATTTATTGCCTGAGGTTTCTCATTCTGCAGATACTTAAGGCCTGAGTTTGGGTCTTTAGAGGAGGCTGCTCTTTGGGTATGCTGATGTCTTGAATGGGGAAACTTCTGGCATTAAGTTCTTATTATATGTGACTCAATTCAAGAAAACCTTTTCTCAAGAAATCACTTATTTGTGATGCCTCATTCAAAGGGGTATGGAATTCCCTAGAATTTGTAATCCTGTTTCAGGAGGTATGGTGTGGGTGAGTGGGACAAGTGTTGCCATTTGCAGTTTAGGTGACAAAAGTCTCTCTCACAGCCTGACATTTACCTGTATCAGCACTATTTCAAGCGGAGTTACTATAAAAAGAGTGCAAATTAGTCCCAAATAGGAAAATTAATTTTTCAACAGATTTTTGCAAACCCACTGAAGGCCATTTTCCATGGCTCCCAGACTGCCACAGACCACAGCAATGTAACCCTGGTTTCAGCCCATGGATACCACCATCAAAGAGACTACAGGGATGGCCAGCCTATGCCAGTTTGTTCCAATTTCAGCTCCAAAATGTTTCCCACAAGCTTCTTGCTTCTTCGCCTCACTAGGACAGTCTAATCTGTTCTGCCCCTGCAGCCCTCCCTACCATACTCTGATGAATACTTGTTGCAATACCCATCTTTATGATTTGCAAAATAGCATTTTGCAGAGGATGAAAAGGCAGAAGTGACAGAGAAATAAGGCAACCTTTCAATCCATTTATCAAAGTCCTTGAATTTCCCATTTCAAGGAAACAATCATAAACAGGGAGCATAAAAATTGAATATGAAATCCAGGGCATTTTAAATAAATGGAAAGGTTAACAGCAAAGCCAGTTCTCCCTGTTGATAATAAAATAAAATCAGTCCTGAGACCTGTTGGTCCTGAATGGATGTTGTTTATTAGGAAGAAGTAATTGAATGCACTAATAGAAGAAAAACACAGAAATATAATATTTATTAATCTCCTGCTTTTGATGTCTTAACTGGATGTTTGGTTTTGCAAAGTGCGAAAAATG
>VZUA01027129.1:0-19602 GCA_013401035.1 Horornis vulcanius | reverse complement strand
GCTTTTCTTGTTATGCACTTAACGGATATTCTCACTTAGGTGAATTTTGATCAGAGAGTTTTTTTAGAGGGTGTGTTATAATTCAAATAGCAAGCTAGGGCAGCTCTCCCTGGCAAACTGGAGGTATTGAAAGGATCTTGGCTTCAGTACATGAAGATAACTGGGGAGATTGGACAAAAGAGAAAGAAGACATGAGAGAGAGCCCATTTCATCCAGTTATGTATACAGAATGTTAAGTAATCACATAACTTAGTAGTAATGATTCATCTTGGTAATGTCTTGTTAAAGTTCTGAGCTAGTTCTGTCTTGCATACACGCTCCAGGCTGAAATGGGGACAAAAACCATCCCTGGATTAGAGTGCTGGTTAGATATTGCATAAGGCACTCAGCTCTTTTTCATAGTGGATGCAAAGGCTGACTCTGAAGTGGTAAACGTGTCCCATGGGTGGGGGCTTTTGAACTGGTAGGAGCAGAGCACAAGTAGAGAAGAGAAATGAGAGGAGATATGCTTTTAGGCAGTGGAAAATATGGGGCTTTGCAATCAGGCTGCTCTTGGCAAAGTCTGCTCCTGCCAGCTGTAACCTTGGCAGAGACCAGATACAAACCATGGACATGCTAATTCTGCTGACATTAATTAGACAGCCATTTCCTTTGGGGCCAAAGGCATTTTGGATAAGCAGGTACTGGCCTATTGTCCGGGATTATTCTGTTTTAATCCTGGCATTGGTTTAGGCAGAGTTTTTTCATCCCCCTCATAGAACCTCTGTCTGCAGTCCATAAGAGGAACAGGTATTTTTGACCATGACATGATGGGCCCAAATTGCAGAGCAAAGTAGAAGAAAGAACCATTGCCCTTTTGGTATGTATGTCAGCCCAGCACAGTGGGGGATCCCAGGTTGCAGAAACATGGTATTATTGGTGACAAGCTTAAGTGTGATACCCTTTGAATTTATAGCAAGCCAAACTCTGGACAGCCTGGAGCAAAAGAAGGTCTAAGAAACGGGAGTCACCAGATCATTCCTGGAATGGGGATATCATAAGAGACCTATGGCATATTTGAGTTTCCAAGAATGGACTGATGTCAGTTCAGCCCCATGTGACAAGGAATTAAGTTTTAGCTTCCTTTGCAGGAGGTTCACTGAGTTTTATAGTCCATGATGGAGGTGTGTTCACATCCCTGAAGATGAATCTGAGATCCTGTGAGAGGTCCCAGCAAAAAAAATCAGGGAGTGCATGACTGAAGGAGGGGGTTGTGCTTTCCTAACCCTCTGTATCAGGTCTCTGTGCTTCTGGGTCATGTTGCAACACAGATTTGAATCAAAACATGGTTTGAGTCCTGAATAAATTTAAATTAAATTAGCTAAGATTCATAACACAGACTTTAGAAACAGATATGCTTTTATATGTGCCTGACCAAGCACAAGCACCAAGTTGATTTGTGGTTCACTGCCGATGTCAGCCAAGCTAAATGTGGACATCTGCAACCTTGTCCTCTCTGTCCTTGCCAGCACGGCTGCATGGCCTGAACATGTTGCCCTTTTCACTGCTGGATGACTGTTAGATCTGCTCCATGAACTGCATTCCCAGGGGATCACACGAGCACTGGCAGTGGCACAAGGGAGAAGAAGGAGAAGGAGAAGGAGAAGGAGAAGGAGAAGGAGAAGGAGAAGGAGAAGGAGAAGGAGAAGGAGAAGGAGAAGGAGAAGGAGAAGGAGGACACATAGAGCAGACAACAGATGAGAGGGAAGATGTGATCTTGTCTTAACTGCCATGGTGAGATACTATAAGGGCTTAGTGCATTCAGATGACACCTGATTTGACCTACAGACAGCACAGTACAGTCTGTGCTGGGTCTGATCCAGAAAAAAGCCTGCCAGATTAGAGTTAATCCTTGGAATACATTTCTGTCAGCAGCGTAAACTTAATTTGCACCACAGCTTTGCTTCACATGGCTACAGCTTCTTTTTCTGGCACTAGGAGCGCCTTGGATGCATAAGGAGAGGTCGACAGTTTTCTGCTTCCCCAGCTCCATACCCAAGAACAATTCCTCTCTGACAAGCCAGTATGGCAGGAAAGATCTATTCCTCGGCACAGACAAAAGGCAGGTCAAGACGTGTATTCCCACAACAATTTTCTGCCTCATAAATTGCAGTTCTTGATGGACGCTAACCTACGTGAAACACAAAAGCCATTCCCTTAGCAACAGGTGATATAACAAGAGATCAGAGTAGCTGGAGCTACGCCCACATGATGCTTGTGCATGTGTCTTGCCTCACCTACACACTGCCTTCAGAGTCAGTGATGTTTCTGAATGTCTCCAACCTTGCCACATGGGGTTGTCACCACAATGGGACTGTCATGGGGAATGATTCATGCAAATATAAGCAGCAGGTCCTTTGCAGTGTCACTTTTGGAAGGGTATTTATGTTGTCCAAGAGACCATGTGTAACTAGCTTAACTCACTAGTTGTTACACATGAATATTTAAAATCACTTAAAGGATCACCAACAAGGGTATCAGTAAAAACAGTTTTAAGATTGAGCAACAGCATGACAAAGTTCATTGGCAAGATTCACTCTACTACTTACTGGACAGTTAAAGCACACCAAGGAAAAACAAGCAACAACAAAACCAAACAAAATCCAAACAATCAAAACAGAAATTAACCAAGAACTCTCTCTATGTGCGTGTGTGTGTGAGATAAAAGAAGCGTGAGGGCAAGGATGAAAAGGAATATGGTCTTAAATCTTAACAGGACTCAACAGTACTTAGGCTTAACTTTTAACATAATCTTAATTTATACCTTAAACTGAATTTATAATTTAACCTTTACAATTTAACAGAGGAATAACTCTTAACAGTGTTTAACCTAACTTACAACTTCTAAGTTAAACTTAAGAATTTAGCAAAAGAACAAACACTTAGCAACATTTAACTCAGGTTATAACTTGTGACTTAACCTTACTTACAGGCCTAGCTTAGATATCTAAGATACTTAAACATCTAAGAAAACAGCATTTCTCCCAGATTTCCTGTAGCATATACACAGGTGCATGCACACAAACAGAGAGAGTCAGTGCAAGGAAGGTACTTGTGAAAAATTCCCCTCAAAGGTAGGGAAATACTTACTTCAGATGCCTTTGCAACTTCCCAGTGGTCCAAGAGTCGGGCCCTGAGGAGTAGGGGTGTTGGCCTACGATTTGTTGCTGTCCAGTGATTCTCTGCATACAGCAAACATGAGANTGTTTCATCCCAGCCACAGTTTGGGTTGGCACTTTCTTTGATGTGTCTGCTATTCAGGGAAGAAAAATGATTTCCAAGGTTGTTCATAAAGAAAACAGGAGCAGTTCCTGGGAGCAGTCTGTTTCTAAGAAGCTCAAGAAGAGCTGAGCCCAGGTGCTGTTTGCCGAGGCCTAATGAGCATTTCTCAGATGGCAGGGTGGCCTGGAAAAGGCAGGGGGATGCACCACCACACCTGAGTTTAGGTCTCTTCGCTCAGGAATTTAGGACCTGGTGTTGCTTCTTTCTATACATACATACAGTGCTGGCATAACTGGATCTGTTGCAGTTAAATTTCCCTGGGGGTTGTGTCATACAAAGCACTATGTAAGTGTCTCATGAATCTGTGGGTTTTATAGCTTTGGATCATCTGATATGGGGAAAATTGTAGAGGTAATGCAATGCCTTGCCTCCTCAGGTGGATTGAACATGCAGGCTAAGTTTGGGCAATCAAATGCATTTAAGCACCATTTGAAATGCTCCACAGTATCTAAAAAAATCCCTATGTGACTGTCAGGTCTGACACAGGAGCAGCAGCAAACCCTGAGTAGCAGCTTCACACGGCCTTTCGAAGGCTGCACTCAGCAGACTTGAGCGCTACATCAATGACCATGCTTGGAGTCCCTTATTGTCTTCAACACTGTGTGCCTCAAAACTGATCTTCACCCACAAAACTGACAGGGTTTGGAAGTCCAGATTTCAGTGGTGGGGTACGCAGTCTCTGTTTCATTTATTTCTCTGGTCTTGGGATATGTGATAAGAAGAGTGTGTCTTTCTCCAAGTCCCAGCCTCACCTTCATTTTCATCTTTATTTGCAACCTTCTGCCCTGCATTCTAGAGTGAGGTGGTCCTCCTAATGAGGTTTTCCATGAACCAGTGAATGTATTTTGGCATTCCTCATATTGAGATACAGACATTTTAAAGTCCTCTTTAAGACCATGCAGAGATCTGGAACCCAAGCTGCACCCTTAACCTTTCCCTCTATGTTCATGCAAAAGTTAAAAAACAAAGATGACAAAACATTTCTTGAAAAATATTACATTAGGATTTTTTGTCTTATATGCAACTGCCCTAGTCTTCTAATAATCTTATAATCCCTGTTTTAAATATCCGCCTTTCCTCTTTCACATTTGTTTTTATTTTCATTCTGTACCCACCAGATTATCATTTCCATACATTTCATATCACTGGGGCTGGAATTTCCCATGTCTTATCTGTATAGCATTTTTTTATTATTTTCTCATTATACTGCATGATTAAGTTGCTATGTAAAATTCTTTTAATCTGTTTCCATAAAACCTAATGTCTCTGGGGTAGACTCCTTAAAATCTTGTGGTTTCCCAGATGATTGCTTGGGGCCTAAAAAGATGCACAAGCACAAGCCATTTCTCAGTATATCATCCCTATCAGGTATGTTTGTAACATCTTGGATTTGAAGAAACAGGGCAGACTGATTACAGACCACATTTTGGGGGGATTTTGTTTGCATGTATGTCACTGATAAGTTAAGAATTTTTTTATTGGGGATATTTTTGTTGTAAATTTTTGATTTCATACAGCCAGGATATCTGTAGCCTGATCTCCTGACTTGCTGAAACCAGTGGCTTTTTGGTTGGTATAGCAGAGTGAGGGCCTAAGTGTGAAAATGTATTCATTATCATACATTTTCCTGGAGTGAGTTCCTTGCCAGAATGCTTTTATGTCCCGACAACCAAGGTGTTTGTTACTGAGTGAGAAATCCTGGCCCATATCCTTTTGGGATGAATAGGTAAAAGCACGAGATAGAGCCAAAGAAAGAATTGTAAATGTTGGAAAGGACCTCCAAGATCATAAATTCCAACTTTTAACCCACCACCACCACATGTTCATCATCAACGCTGCTCTCAGGTGCCACATCCACATGTTTTTTTAACACCTGCTGCTATGATGACTCCACCACTTCCCTGGGCAGCCTTTTCCAGGGCTTTAGAATGCTTTTCAGTTAAAAATCATTTCCCTATATCTAATCTAAATCTCTCCTGGCATGACTGGAGGCATTTTTTCCTTGTTCTGTCACTTGTTGCTTGGGAGAAGAGATTGACCCAACTGGGCAACACTCTCCTGTCAGGGAGTTGTGGAGAAGGAGAAAGTCCCCGCCCTGAGTCCCCTTGTTTCCAGACTAAACAACCCAGCTCCCTCAGCTGCTCCTCATCAAACTTGTGATCCCTTCTCTGCTCCCTTCTCTGGAAATGCACTAGTATCTCAATGTCTATCTTGTAAAGGGAGGCCCAAAATTGATCACAGGATTTGAGGCACAAGTCATGGAAAAGTTTAATGATCCGTTGCAAGGTCATTCAGGTGACTTGGTGCTTTCTACCTTCTACTTTCCAATCTGTGCATCTGAGGACAAGCATTATTATTTGTCTTGTGGCATACACAGCTCCAGACACAGGCCAACAGTGGCTGACACTGGTTTCAGAGTTTTCCCATCACTGGTTAAACCAGTGGGAGGTAGCTGTGTGAGCATCTCCATGCCACACAGGACGGCTCCTTTTGCTCTGGATCCTGGAGGCCAGCCTGGCAGCCCATACCCAGCCTGCTCATGGGACCTGAACCCTGTCTCCACATGGTGCTGTGTCACAAGCTCTTCCAGCTGGTGCTGGCCTATCCCAGGCACCTCCATGTTGAGAGCTCTGGAATTTTGCTTGGATCACTACCCCTGTCATTCACTATTTGCTGTTCCTGGATATTTNCCTAAGTGTGAAAATGTATTCATTATCATACATTTTCCTGGAGTGAGTTCCTTGCCAGAATGCTTTTATGTCCCGACAACCAAGGTGTTTGTTACTGAGTGAGAAATCCTGGCCCATATCCTTTTGGGATGAATAGGTAAAAGCACGAGATAGAGCCAAAGAAAGAATTGTAAATGTTGGAAAGGACCTCCAAGATCATAAATTCCAACTTTTAACCCACCACCACCACATGTTCATCATCAACGCTGCTCTCAGGTGCCACATCCACATGTTTTTTTAACACCTGCTGCTATGATGACTCCACCACTTCCCTGGGCAGCCTTTTCCAGGGCTTTAGAATGCTTTTCAGTTAAAAATCATTTCCCTATATCTAATCTAAATCTCTCCTGGCATGACTGGAGGCATTTTTTCCTTGTTCTGTCACTTGTTGCTTGGGAGAAGAGATTGACCCAACTGGGCAACACTCTCCTGTCAGGGAGTTGTGGAGAAGGAGAAAGTCCCCGCCCTGAGTCCCCTTGTTTCCAGACTAAACAACCCAGCTCCCTCAGCTGCTCCTCATCAAACTTGTGATCCCTTCTCTGCTCCCTTCTCTGGAAATGCACTAGTATCTCAATGTCTATCTTGTAAAGGGAGGCCCAAAATTGATCACAGGATTTGAGGCACAAGTCATGGAAAAGTTTAATGATCCGTTGCAAGGTCATTCAGGTGACTTGGTGCTTTCTACCTTCTACTTTCCAATCTGTGCATCTGAGGACAAGCATTATTATTTGTCTTGTGGCATACACAGCTCCAGACACAGGCCAACAGTGGCTGACACTGGTTTCAGAGTTTTCCCATCACTGGTTAAACCAGTGGGAGGTAGCTGTGTGAGCATCTCCATGCCACACAGGACGGCTCCTTTTGCTCTGGATCCTGGAGGCCAGCCTGGCAGCCCATACCCAGCCTGCTCATGGGACCTGAACCCTGTCTCCACATGGTGCTGTGTCACAAGCTCTTCCAGCTGGTGCTGGCCTATCCCAGGCACCTCCATGTTGAGAGCTCTGGAATTTTGCTTGGATCACTACCCCTGTCATTCACTATTTGCTGTTCCTGGATATTTATCGGATGTTTCCTGTAATATTTGAACACAGAATCACAGAATGGTTTGGGCTGAAGGGACCTTAGAGATCATCTTGTTCCAACTCCTCTGCCATGGGCAGGTGTATCTTCCACTAGACCAGGTTGCTCAGAGCTTCATCCAGTCTGGTCTTGAATTCTTGCAGGCATTGGGGCATCCACAACTGCTCTGAACAACCTGTTTCCATGCCTCACCACCCTCACAGTAAAGATTTTTTTTTTTTTTTTTGTAATATCTTATCTAAACCTATTCTCTTTCAGTTTGAAACATCCACAGTCCTACAACTTGCCAGTTGTTTTGCCCATAGGCCTGCCTTGCCTTGAGCAATGGATGCATTTCCTCATGAATGTGTGAGAGAATGAAAGAACAACCAGACAAGTCCAACAACAGATTTGGCTTTCTGAAAGTGACTGATGGTTAAAAAGTGCCCAGACCAATGCAGTCTTTAAACAAATATGATCTTCTTAGTGCTGTCACACTCATTGGGGAATACCTTCATTCTATGATGCTTATCACCCAATGAATAATATTGGACTGGAAAGGGATGGGAAAGATGAACATCACTTGGAAAGCTGGGATGATGTCTCCTTGTGCTGCAGGGCATGGGTTCTTGGTTCTTCCTTATGCAATGTGTTATGCTTCACACTAAAGGCCTGGAAAGAGGAGACAGAAAGTGGTGCTGAAAAGCACGTAACACCTGGGCTCACTGGAAATGATGTGCGCACACTCAGGAAAAGTCCTGCAACTGAAAAGGATGGCTCTGTAGAAATAACATCACACTACTGAGAGGTGAAATGTCAAAAATTGCAAGGAGGGTTCAGTCAGTTCCAGATCACTTCAGTTTAAGAAAAAATGGTAAATGAGTTGTCTGGATCTTCACATTTCAGAGATCTCCAGAATAAACAGACAGTCTACTTCTGTGTAAAAGGTTCAAAGAAATGCCTGCTTTCAAATATTTCCCACCATGCAGAGTTTGTAGCCACATCATAGCCTTTTGTCTCAAGTCTAGTGATAACTATTTTTCTTTTTCTCGATTTGGCTGCATCTGTCCATTTCCAAGGCAGGTCTTACTCACTTGTGACTGCTGCTTTTCATGGTAAAATCTTGTTTCCTGTCAGTGGGACTTGGTTAGTAATTGACTGAAGACAAAGAGAGGGTGAAAAACAGAGTGATATTTTTCAGAAAAAATGCAATCCAGGGCAAAAATTAATGCCTTTGGCAATTCACATCTTCTGTTTCCAAGTATGTAGCCTGTTTTAAGGAGGCTTTCCATGCCAGAGGTGTGCTGATAGGCGCAGTGGATAGCCAGAGGGAAGGAGTAGATGAGTGGCTGAATGGATCTTTGTCCTCCAAAATCCCCTGATCTGCTTAGCACTTGCAGCCTATCAGTGCCTCATCGACAGATTGTCTTTGTCTGGCTCCTTTTTACCCCCACAAATTTAGGCCTTTAAAAGAACTTTGTAGGTTCCCATTGTTTTCACTAATTCCTTCACAAATTCCAGCGTGTTGTAGAAGGCTGCCACTTGTCCACTGCCTTCCCAGGACCTGGGAACCTTCATCATCTTCAGCTCCACCTACATGGGAGGGAAGACTTCTCTTGCAGAAGGCAGGAAAAATAAAGCCATCTAAAGACACTAAATCAAGTTGCCAGTGGCTTGCAGACAGGCAACTGTTTCAAGGAACAAGAGCAGGTCCAGGTTGCTTGGGAGCCCACTTAGACATGATACCCAAACACTGAAATTCTATTCCATTTTGAGAATGCTAATCACTGCCATGAACAATAAATACAATGTGTGGATATTAATATTGTATTAAAAGGCCTCATCCTATGTATTAATTGTTTTTTTCTGATACCAGACAATGGTAGCATTAACTTTGGCTTAATGTAACAGTTAAAACAGGCAAATTGGTCTGCCAGCTTGGAACTCTCTCTGTGTACGAGCTCTGCTGCTGGTAAAGTTGCACATTGGAGCAGCTCACCAAAGAGGAGGTTGAAATATGGATGTCTAGTAAGAGGTATGAATAATAAGGACGTACTTTCTACATCATCCACCAATGGATTAAACAGGTGCTGTTTTCTTGAATGCTCAAAGATGACATTGCTCATGACTCATTCTGGAACAGGGAATTAATTGAACATACTAATACGTGTGCAAATTTATCTTCCTTCAGGATATTTGAAAAGCAGTTGGATTTCCTGGCAATTATTCCAGCTGAAAAGGTAACTACTGGTCAGGGTGCCAACAATTCATCAATGTTAATGGCATAAATGGCATAGTGTCAAAGGTAAAATAAAATATTCCTTGCACTCCTTTTAATGTCTTGATCTCTTGAAAGATGAAGTTTCATGATTTGATAGTATTCAGCAATTTGATTCTGTGTATTTTCTCAGGAGTGCTGCTGCACAGGTGCAATAACAGGTTAACCACCATCTTTTTTTAGCCACAGAAGAAAGCATTTAATCAGCAGTTTTATGTTATCATATTCATATTATTTCTAGCCTTCAACTTCTCTTCCCTGGTTTACCAATTCTTTGCTAACAGGAGCTCTCACCTTAAGGGACTGACCTGACTGGCTGGAAAATGAACCCTGAATGGTATTTATACGTAAGGCAGGTTCAGCACTGGCTGGAAGAGGGAGGGAGCCTGTCTGGGGAGAGCTGCAAGGAGAGAGCTCAGTGCAGGTACCTGGGAGCTGGTATTGGCACTATGCCATGTCAAATCCACATGGGAAATTAATGTGAAAATTGGCACCGTATTACAGGAATGCTGCTCTTCCAGACACATGGTAACTTCCTTGCTGACAAACTCTTGGTTCTGTGACTCCCACGAAGCTATGGCTGTGACTTTGCTCCCTTGAACCATCTGGGTGCCACCAGCCTTCCCTCCCCAGGTCCTGTTTCAGGGACTGACCCCACACCAGCAGTAGGTGGGGAGAGGCAATAAAGACCTCCTTTCTGGCCTAGAGTTATTTGGTAAAGCACTGTAGGGAAGCACAGCTGAGGGGGTGCCTTGGGAAGCTCCATAGCAGGAGTGGCAATTACATTTATACTGACCCACCACCACCTGCCTGGTTTATTAATTTGCGTAATCACAGCTAACACAAATGACTGTCAGGTTGACCTGGTCTACCAGAAGTGGAAAGGGGGCTGGAATTAGAAGGTACTTGAGGCCCCTTTCAACCCAAACCATTTTGTGAAAACTTCCTCAGTCTATAATCAGCAAGCACATGGTGAAAATCCTCCTGCTCTCACCTTTTGGGACAGGTGTACTAACCCTTGCATGGAGTGGTTAGAGTTGCTGTGTTATGTTTTCTTGCCTGATTAATCAGACTGGCAGTTTTTGCTGATCTCTGCTCTGAAAAACAAGGAATCAGCTCAGAAAATGGGTGGGTTTGAGTCTTCTTCTATAGCTTTTTTTATGGGCTGGATGACTTCACTGTTGAAATGTCACTACATGTTGTGGTTCTCTCTTCTTGCATCATGGTTAAACGGAGGTAAGGAGACATCTTTGCTCTACTGCTCCCACAGAACCTGTTCCTGGGCGCACTGTTAGACTTGTTCTTTTACTGGAGGTATTAGAGCTGCTGGAGATGTACAAGGTCCTGAAGTCACAGAGAGCCCCATGTTAGCATAGCCCAAATGTTAGCCCAGTGAGGCTGGGAAGTTAGGACTGTCTTCTAAAGAGAAGAAGAAACAGAGACAAATTTTGGTTAAAAATAGCTATGGTGATGGTCCTTCCAGTCTTTTTCAGGAGCTGTGTCCAGGTTATGCGGGCTAGGGGTGACAGCCCTGCTGTGGCTTCCAGTACTCTGGGTGACTCTTTGGATGCAGCTGAGCACCCCAGCACCCCAGCCTTGTGTACTGGGTTTCATCCTGATCACCAATTTGTCTGCCATTGCAGAAAGGGGTTTGCTGGCTTCTGGCTGCTGGCAGGGGAGCCCTTGTCTGTGTGACTGCCTGCCCTTGTGCTGCAGTGACTGTGAGGGACAAGGGCTGAGAGCTACTGTGCACTTGCCTGTTTCCAGGGCTCTGTTGGGTTCACCCTTCACCCAGGCACATCCTGTCCTTCTGGTTCCTTCTCAAGTGTTTCATCACAGGAAAAGGGTGCTCCTCTTGGCCCCAGCTGATCTCACCATCAGAGGGTTTATCCTTAGCTCTGACCTCACTTCTTCTTTTTTAAAGCCATCATTGTAATTTTCCCGTAGGAATCCTCCCTTTGAATGCCAGTTCAGACTGTGTAAGATACTGGCTTTCCAGTATCTCCTGCAGGAACTGTTCTCCCCAGTCCTTTCTAACCATTACTTTCTTTGTCACACTTTTGTCACTTTTCTTTCTTTTTCATAGCTTTCTGACCTTTGTTTTTCAACTGTGATGTAAATCTGATATATTATTTTCATGCTTTGAAGACATACCTTTATGTTTGGTCTCTTGGAATGAGAGAAAAATAGCATTAGGTTGTACCATAAGAGATTTATATTGGAAATCAAGAAAATTTCTTCAAGGAAAGGGTTGTCAAGCACTGGAAGAGGCTTCCCAGGGAAGTTGTGGTATCACCATTCCTGGAGGTATTTAAAAGATATGTAGATATATCATTTAGGAATGATTTATTGGTGGGTTTGGCACTATTGGGTTGGTGGCTTGACTCAGTGTTCTTAAAGGACTTTTCCAACCTAAACAATTCTCTGATTTTATGAAGCCCACTGGAATTTTCTACTACAACTCTGCAGGACAAATTCACATATTTTTTTTTAGCTGGTCTAGCCTTGATGGATGTCTTTCTTCTGCTGATCATAGAATGATCTTCCTTTTCATTTTATCCCTTTTCATCTCCCCTTCCTACCAATGCTATATTCAGGGCTGGATTTTTAAGTTTTCTCATCTCACAGATTTCTTTGACCTCCCCAGCAACTGTCTCAGCTCTCTGAAGAGTGGGACTGCTGTGTTATCATCCTTCTCTCCTTCTGGAAACATGGACACACGGCAGAAGGCAGGCACTCCATGCACATCATGAAATTAAAATATGAGAACAAATCTTGAGAGAGAGCATCTAATCCATCTCTCAGCCCTGGAGCAGGATCCTATAATCTTAAATCATTCCCTAATAAGTACTGGTCTAGTCTGTTTTTCCAAGCCACCCAGGATGGAGGATCCACACCTTCCCAGGCAATCAGCTTCACTATTGTCACTGTTTAAAAATACCTGCAATGCCAAATGTAAGCCCCTTATGCCTATCCAGTCCTGTTTTTCTGTAGACATATATGATGTGACTGGGTGTCCCCTGAACACCTTTATTGTTTTCACTTTCTCCAATAAGTCTTATTTTCCAGGTCTCTTATTGCTGCAGATTATGGCTCCTCCTTGCTCTGGTTTCATCTCTAAAACAGCACATAAAAAGGCTGCAGCTTCACACCCTCCCTCTGTGAGAGATGGGAAGCAAGTGAGTTCTATATAATTCAGTGAGACTAGTGTGGTCATGTTGTTCAGGAAAAGTCCCCCAGGCACTTCATTAATCATCTTAAATGAAAGGGTATGAAATTCAAATCACTAGAGAAAGTCACAGCTTCTCATCTTCCTATCTGTATCTGCAGTCCCATATGTAGTCAAATGGCAGAATCACCCCAATCTAGGTACCCCAGCCTGCCTGGGGACATGGTTTTATTCTGTCTGAGGTATAAGACCAATAAGAAATTAGTTTTAATGCTGAGCAGGCTGCAGTCAGGACTTTGATTTCATTTTAATGTATCTATTGTGGTGTGAGACCATTTGTGAGCTGAAAAAGAATTTCAGGGTGAAGATATAATTCTCCCTTGTTTCCTTGTGATATCAGCTTTCTGGACAATGGGGGACCAAGGCTCTTACCCAGGGTGATTCCCATTCTCATAGCACTGTGGGCTTAGCTAAGAAGTGGTTCCACCTGACTACTCAGTATACTGGGAAATGTCAAAAGACCACTGTCCTTTGAAGAGGTTAGTCTCAAATGGGAAGGGGGGCATGAGGGCACTTCAATTCTTCCTGTCTGTCAATGTAAAAAGTCCTGGAGGGTCTGTGTCCAACATGGTGCAGGACAAGAGGATATCTTCAGGGTAGGGTGTGGTTTCAATGAGACAGCACACCCTGCTAAAACCTGCACATAGGGCAGAGAACCTGTGGGCCAATGGCAAGCTGGTCACTGTTACTTGTCATTAGCCCATCATAAGATGCCGGGGTGTGGAAAACTGCTATAACCTTACCTAATCTGTGACCAGGCTGTCTTACAACCACATCAATGCTCTCTGCTGACTTGGTTTAATTTAAAACCCAGAAGGACAATAGAAGACTTCCTTATCAATCTCTAACTGTTTTACATCAAAACCCAAACCACGGAGTACTGGCTTTGCTGCTCTGACATATTCATCTCCAAGAACCCTAGACTGAGCCTGCTCCAGGATGTTCATTGGCAGTCATTTTACAAACTGAAGCTGCACTCTATCTTGGAGAGGAAGCTCATTGCTTTGATGCTGCCTGCTTTCCTGATGTACTCCAGGCATGAGAGCTCCTGACTTGTGGCAGTGCAGAGTTTTTATCACCTCAAATTATGTTGTATTTGTGTTCTAGAAAGCTATTTCAGAACCCCATTCCATGTTTAAGTTTGTATGTTCCAGGTTTTTCCCTCCCCTGTCAATTCTCCTATCCCCTGCCCTCTNCTGTAGCTCTGTCAGTGGCAGTGGGTGTGCGAGATAGCCGTGCGGGACGGAGCTGAAACCCGCGCGGGGAGATCCAGCACCCCCCAGGTAATACGGGCAGCCAGGAAAACATCTATACTGACTTTATAATGGGAATGATGAAATGGGAAACCAGACTCAAAAAAATCTGCCACAGGGGAATTTCATGGCTGATCCTTGCTATACTTTCCTTTTTTTGGGCCTAACAGTGATAGCACAACAAGGCTCTTCGAATGGTTTCCTCTCCATCATTCATATGGATGGTGAAGGCTGAACGTTGTTCAAAGTCTTTACAAAAGACATACCTGTTATCACCAGGAAAGCCAGTCTTACCCCACAGGATGCATGCTCTATACAGGGGAAAAACAAACAGCATCACTCATTATTGACTGATAGAGAGATAGGAGGACTGACTTGGTGATCAGAATTCGATTTTACTCAGATTTTCTAGAAGCTTATGTACCATTTCAGGAAGGTTAATAATTTTCTACTACAATAATCAGGTTAAAAATCATACAGACAACTCATACATTTTACAACATCTTTTGCTTGCTGAAGGTTGATTTAATCTCTTCCCGTAAGCAGGTTTAATCTCATGTTCTGTAATCTTCAAAGTTCTGTTTGTTCCTGCCGTGGCATCTTGGTTATCAAACCAGCTCNAAGCTTATGTACCATTTCAGGAAGGTTAATAATTTTCTACTACAATAATCAGGTTAAAAATCATACAGACAACTCATACATTTTACAACATCTTTTGCTTGCTGAAGGTTGATTTAATCTCTTCCCGTAAGCAGGTTTAATCTCATGTTCTGTAATCTTCAAAGTTCTGTTTGTTCCTGCCGTGGCATCTTGGTTATCAAACCAGCTCTGCTAATCAAGTCTGTCTTACTCTCTGTCTTGTGTATTCTCCTAACTCATGTGAAGAAAAAGGCAAAACCTGTGTTTTGAAAGAAAAAGCAAACACTGATGTTAGCACTCAGCAGTATATATATTGTTCAGAAAACTTCCCCAACATCTACTTCCCCAAAACACCACCTTTCCTTCCAGTTTATAAAGCCCTTGTGACACACAGTGCTTTGTTGGGCAAGACTTGGCAGCTCCCTGTGCTTGCATCCCATCAGCATGAGAGTATCCCTTGGACTCAGCTTTCTCCTGGCTTTCCTGGACCCAGGTGAGTTTTCCCTGGGACCTGCGGGGTTGAAAGTTTGGGTTTGAGACTTGAAAGAGGTCTGGGAATGGAGTGCTTCATATGTGAGCCTGTTGCTGCCATCTAAGCCATAAACCCTCCTCATCTTGGAGGATTTGAGCTGCAGGGGGTGAGGGTGAGCGGTCTTGGGGGATCTTTGGTCCTGTGAGCCAATGTGCAGATGAGGGTGTTGGCATTCACTACCTGAGCTTGCAGTCTGATTTTCTGTGGTGCTCACTGGTGATATAGCTGGGACAGCCATCAGAGTGATTCAGGTTACCCTGAGGCAGCCAGACTTTGGTAAGCTGAATCCATGTCCAGGCTCATTTATTTTACTCATGTCCAGGGCTGTGTGACATTTTGGATGTAATGTCATCTCAGCTTCCTTCAGCTCTGCTCCAGAAAAGCACAGCTGCCTTGGAGGTCTTGAGTCACAGTAATCACAATCACAGCCACTGCAATGTGCCTTAGTTGGCACCTGGGTTTAGGGAAGTGACACATGTCCCGGACCTGTTAATCTACATGTTGGACTCTTGAGGGTGTGTGTCATGGAAGAGATCCTGTTTGTCCTCTGTTGAAATACATGTTATTCCTTTCTAAGTGTTTCCTTCTGGCCTGCTTAAAGTGTTCCAGCAGGTATCTGGTGAAGTGGTTTCCCGTAATAGTTACAAAGAGATACACAAAGAGATAATGCTTATAAAGAGAGTCTCTGGTACGTACAGAGTACAGCCAGTACCTGCTGGCAGCTCTTGTTCCCCAGCCACTTGGGTGCCCTTATTCACTACAAAGAGAGAATTTGGGGTCTGTGCATCCAGGGACACCTGAGTGCCTGTGAGGATGAAGGGATTTGTAGGGCTGCTATCATCAGCAACCCCAGGAAAAGCCCAACACAGATTGCACAATGAAACAGGAAAAATAAGGGAAGAGAAATGTGAAAAGTGCTGATCAATGCTGAAATCAAACATCAGTGAAAGGGGAAGTGAGTTCCCTTATGACTGCTTCTCAGGAATGTGTCCTCCTCTCCCCAGGGACCTGCCTCCAGTGCGAGATATGTCACAGTATGGGAAAAAGCTGCTCTGGCCCCATGAAAACCTGCGCTGGTGGTGAAGACACCTGTGGCATTATTCTGCATGAGGTTCTAATAGGTGAGACATCCTCTAAGCCAGTGGGGCTTTCAGAGTGGGGCTGGCTGGGTGACTAGTCTCTCTCCCCACTTCTGCCACTAATGGTATTGTCCATCCTTGGATAACCTGTTCATTTTGCTTTTACTGACAGATGACTGAGAGATCAGGATAGTCTGGGATTGGAAAAGCTCTTTATTCCTCTATTTCAAGAAAGTTTTCTACTGGGAGGGTTTGGGTCTAAGTCATGGAGGGAAGGACCAAAACCTCGTAGTGGGAGGAGACTGGCCTTTAATTCTGGCTAAGGTGACTAGTTGAGTCAAGAAGCTGAGGTACTGAACCATGACCTGCACTAAGCTGCTGACATCTAGTACTGGGGATGCACTGGTGGTGCATGGAGAGAGAAAATCTTGCCCATCCTCAAGCAGGGATGGGGATACCATGCAGCCATGCAGTACCACCCGGGCTGAGCTATCACCTTATCGTAATCATCATCATCATCAATCAGTTTAGGTTGGAAGAAATCTTGAAGATCATCTAGTTTCAAACCCCATTCCCCGGTCAGGGAGACCTTCCACTAGACCAGTTTGCTTAGAGGCCCATACAACCTGGTCTTGAATGCTTCCGGGGTGGGAGACATACACAACTTCCCCAGGCAACTTGTCCCAGTGTCTCACCACCTTCACTGTCAAGAATTTCTTCTTAATATCTAATCTTAATCAACCCTCTTTCAGTCTGAAGCCATTCTCTATAATCTTATTGGTTCATGCCCTTGTCAAAAGCCCCTCTCCAACTCTGTTTTAGCTCCTTTAGGCACTGGAAGTTGCTATAAGGTGACTTTGGAGCCTGCTCTTCTCTAGGCTGAACAATCCCAGCTCTTTCAGCTTATTCTTACAGGAAATGTTGCCAACCAGTAACCATGTCCCTGTGGACACTCAGCTGTGTTAGAGGCATGGCCTCAGTAATTGCTCAGCCTTAGTGATGTGATTGTTGCCTTTTAGACTGGAGTCTGGCTCATATCTTACCAGCTTTGGTGCTGGCAGCTCTAGTGTCTGCCCTCTTCTGCTGGTGCACCTACCCTTCATCCCTCAAACAGTTCAGTAGACTCAATTTAGCTGTTCTGGTCCGCTTTACAATTTTTGGACTTGGCTGATGGGGTAGACCAGACTTGCCCATGTAAGGACGCTTGTGGCTGTGATAGACGGTGCACTCTGCAGATTTTACACAGGCTGAGCAAACCTGTGCTATGGTTCAGAGGTATGTGTCACACCATAATCTCTGCAGATGAGGTGTCCTGTCTCATTAGTGATGCTTCTCAGGGGGCTCAGGTCCTGGGACAGCTGCCTAGAAGTTGGTACAGGAACTAAAGGAAGGGAAGGGAGTTACTTTGTGTTGAACAACTTGGCACTGACTTTTGCTTCATAACAGGGGGAATGGCCATCTCTTCATCCATCAAGTCCTGCCTCCCATCCCACATATGCCACCTTGGTCCTGTCACTGTGAACTATGGGAAGGTGAAAGCAAAGAGCCACTTGGTTTGCTGCAGGGGCGATGACTGTCGGACGACCTCTGTGTCACGTAAACTCTTTATTTTTCTTATAGTCCATCTCCTCTCTGTCTGATCCATCCCATGGTGAGGCCTACCAGGCTAAGCCATCACCATTCCTCTCATTCTCTCACTGAAACCAGCTACAGCCAATGTCTTTCTTTCCAGTGCCACCAGATAATGATGTGCCCAATGGATACCAGTGTCCTGCGTGCTACAGTGTGGACTCCTTTCAGTGCAGTAATGAAGTTGTAAACTGCACTGGATCTGAAGACCAATGTGTTGACCTTGCTGGGTTAATGAATGCTGGTAACTACCTATCATTTGGGGTTGCTTTTCATCTTCTTCATGGGTAAAATGGGTGAAACTAGTCTAAGATAAAGCACTACTGAGATAAAAATGGGCATAAGGTGTGAAATAATAAAAAAAGAGGAAGATACAAGGAATGTGAAGCTGAAAACTGAAAACTTCAAGCTGATCAAAGGGCAGGTGTTGTTTTTCTTTCCTTCTTCCCAATCATGCATGGATAATTGCTGGAATTCCTCATAACATGGCATAACTGAGATAAGAGTGGAGCTGGTTTCTTGGGGCAATCTGGTACATGGGCATGTAACAAACTTGATCAAGCCCCTGAACCTGCTGGCCCTAGCTAGGATGTATGAGGGTGAATCTGGGTCTGAGCCAGTTGCCAGCTTAGTCGAGGTTCAGCTGGAGCTTTGCAGAAACATTGCTTTCCCATGGCATAATACCAGTCACTAGAGACAAGACACTGTTGCAGTGGTGCTTCTGCATGAGGCAGACCAGGGACAGCTTCCCTCTCTTGAAGTCCAGCCTTTGAACAGCTCCATCAGAAATCTTCTTCCCATCTCAGGTCCTGTAATTAGAGAGAGGAAAGTAGAAAGTTTTCCACCCCTGCTGCAGGTAAAAGTCTTTCACATTTCATGGCTCACCTGTGTTCCAGCAGGCAGGAAAAAACCCATGGAAATAAAGGGCAGCATTACCAGCTGTAGAAGCAGACTGAAAAACAATTATCTTTTATATGGTTATGGATGAAGTTCCTTTGAGTTGATAATATTGCTAGGTGATAATGTGATGCCCGAAGGTCCTTCCTACAGACTTTATTAATGTACTGTCCAAACCCTGAATTAGATCATGTTTCACAGAGACAACCTGAAGGAAAACAAGAATTTTTGTAGTCACAGCAATTAAAATAGAATGGCACAATTAATTCAGAGTACCACTGAAAAAAAAATGCTCCTAACTTGCCTTAACTTGATTGATCAGCCTCTATGAATGGAGAAGGTCTTTGCAGGGTGATAAACTGTGCAGAGAAAGCAGCAGTGAGGGGAGCACAGGAAGGTGAGGAACAAATGAAGTGCCTTTACATGCTATTTGTATTTGAGATAAAATTGTCCAACAAAGTATTCCAGACCTCCATAACCTGCACAGCAGAGACACATGAACAGTATTAGCAAAAGCAAACAGCAGGAGCAAGAATATCTGAATGGGGTTAGGCACTCAGCACCAGCTCAGGTTTCCTCTTCTGGTGAATGCTCCAGTGGTGGCAAAGGACAAGTTCAGGTTTCATTGGGCCCATCAGTAGGTTTCTCTCTTGGTTTGGCTAAAATGCTATAAAGTCTTTGAGAATTAATTCCTCTTAATAAATGGCTCAGGCTGTATTGCCATTGAGACTTCTCAACTCCATGTCAAATCTGACTGAGAGAAAGCCATCCAGTTGGAGTGTCATGAGAGGGTTGGAAGGAGAAGGAGACAATGAATACCTGACATACTGTTACACAGCCCTGGTTTCTTTAGGAAGCCAAAGCTTGGGCAGAAGAATCTTTAACCATGAGAAGGAGAACTACTTAAGACATTTTTACTTTTTAAATTTAAATGCTTAGAATTTTTAAAAGTCAGCT